>JAHHFK020004112.1:0-298913 GCA_024533555.2 Aedes koreicus | reverse complement strand
TCGGTTATATGCGTGTATGAAATTAAGTTATTGACGTTAGAAAAAAAACATGAGCTTGGTCTAAAACGTGTATTATTAACATGAATATGACAAGTGGTGTTACTTGGGTTTACAACATTTCTTGCATTTCAGGATCAACCGAATGAGGATCATATATAGTAGATACGAATGCTTGTAGTATTTTTCATTTACATAAATATATACAATATTATATAAATATTTCATGGAAATGGGAGGGACCCTCAGGGCACCCGATTGAAGCACTCTGGATGGGGAGAGTGGGAATTCCAACTCCCCATTGCTAACAGTTTGTAAATAGAGGGCGGGCTCTTCTCCCCGCCCATTGGGACATCCTCATGTTAGATAGCTTGCTCTTATGACCAAATGATCAATCTTGTTGTTGGAAGGAGATTCTTTATATCCCTGTGGAGACGTATAAATGATGTTGCATATCAATCCACCCAACCCGTTGTTGGTCTTTCAAACAATGGCATGTTTGGAATAATCAGTGGTTATTAAAGCTTGATCAAGACTAACAGAGAGGAGAGCCCATTGCTATCGGACTAAGTTTTCGTGCTTCAATGGGTGGTAGAACATATCATACATAATTGTTAATTAAATGTTTAAATCGCGGAATAATTTGGTTATTTTTCCTCAAAATTGATTGAATAGGAAATCATTAAGTTTTCATTCAGCGAAACAGCAAGTAGTTCCGGAAGAACTTCCCACGTTTATGAGGAACTGCGAGAGGGGCCCGTTTTTCGTGAGTAGTTACTGGAATTCGATGACAATGTGTGGCTATTCAGATGTGGTAAATCTAATGAGGCTGTGGAAGTGCCTGAATGGCAGTGTGTCCGAGGCTGTCCGGAGCATTTTATTGATGCATTCGTCAGTTCCTCAAGTGATGTCAACACTAGAGACACTGTTTGGTAGTCCCGACAGATAGCTTCAGACTACGTTGAACGAAGCGCGTAGTTTTCAGGCACCGGTTGGAAACATTAGCCAACTTCGAAATCGCCGGGCAGAATCTCGTTGGGCATCTGAAAGCAGTGAAACAGCAAGCCCATCTGATGAACCCCACGTTGCTGAATGAACTAGTGGAGAAGCTGCCAGCTAATATTCGTTTGGACTGGCCACTTTAAAAGCAACGTACTGGATTTGCTGACTTGGGTACCTTTAGCGACTTTGAAAGACACGGGTAAACCATTCGATTTGGGATGTGGCCAAGAAGGTAAATTCTTCCGTTTGGTTCGTCCAGCAGACAATTAAGCGGGCCGGACTTCATGTCTTCAAGGTAACGAAGGTACCTAACCAAACCGATAAACAGAAAACGATGACCAAATCCTTCGCCAGGAAGCTGTACCGCGAGTGGTTGGTGTAACCGAGATCCATATTATGTAATGGACGACGAGATGTACATTCAAGTGGACACCAAGCAGATCCCCGGCCTGGAGTTTTTAATCGGCAAGTCTCACCTGGATGCTCCTGAGAAGTTTGGAAAGAAGAAGGTCGCCAAATTTACCAAGAAGTACTTGGTGTGGCAGGCGATCTGTGGGCGCGGCAAATTCAGCAAGCCGTACATAACGACCGATACCATCCACGGCCAAATATATAAAGAGGAATGCTTCTATAAATGCCTGCTGCACTTTCTCCGGTCCCTCGAAGGTGACACTTTGTTTTGGCCGGATCTGGCATCGTGCCATTACGTGAAACCGGTGAAGCCAACGATGTTGTGTTTGGGCCGTAAGACGCAAATCAGCCAAACTCTCCAGAACTTCGACCAGGAGAAAAATTCTGGGCGATTATGAAAGGCAAGCCCCGGGAAACAGGAAGGTCTTCAAAAACGAAAAAGATTTGAAGAAAGAGTGGATGAAAGTGTGTAAGAAAGAAGCCGCAAGTGTTGCACAGGATTTGATTTATAGCGTTAAGTCCAAGGGGCGGTCATTTAGCCTAGGAGTGGAGGCTGAATAAACCAACTTTGCATAAACATAGCTTGTATGTAGTATAATTGTTATTTTTTTATTCTCCGTGCGTGGAGTAATGGTTATGATGTAGAAGGAAATGTTCGCCCATCACCATGAGGTCCCAAGAGTGGACAGTAATGTTTTGCTAAAATAAGAGATATGAAGAAAAAGTGTTGATAGTTCCGTCAGTGTACGGCAGGTTGTGAAAATTGAAATAGAAGTATTGAAAATTGGGCGAAATTCTAGCCAGGCTTGGCTCCTCTTCGCACGTGTAGCCAACAAGTGTACGTTTTGAACCACACGAGGAGCAGAAAACTCGATACACGCGCAGAGAACATCGGTTGCACGCCGTGCACCACACGGCCAGCCATGTCGACTCAATTTTGAGTTGTTTTTTATCCACTTTCGTCATATGTGGAGTCACTCAAATTTGAGTAAATGTAACTGGGAGTTTGGCGAAGCGATGGATTATGTTCTTCACCTGTCTTGTGATTCAAGCGGTGCGCTTGGATGTTGCAGCATCTCTTTCAACAGAGTCGTGAGTGCGCTCCGTTGGTTCATAACCAGGCGAGTAGCACCAGAGCAGATTTTCACCGACAACGTCGGTACTGAATGAGAATTGGCGCAGCAACTGCAAGCTGTGGACATGAAGATATTGGTAATCTTCACAAACACGAACATCATTCCACCTGCTTCCCCGCATATGGGACGTGTGTGGAAGAGAATGGTTGGGGCTGTAAAGGCTGCGATGGATTCGATCAACTAGCCACTAGCTCCAACGGAATAAGTGTTCCAGACGCGGGGTTTATAATAAACTCGAGACCTTTAACACACATGCCATTAAAAGGATTGGATCAGGAGGTCCTCACGCCGAACCATTTTATCCTGCTTAGCTCATATGGACTGAAACAAACTGACAAGGTTCACAAAACAAGACTAAAGAGCAACGTTACGCACCGACTGGAGACTCGGCCAACACATCCTGGATCAGTTCTAGCGCAGATGGATCTACCTGCCTACCATTACAAGAAGCACAAAATGGTAATGGTAGGCAGGTATTCTTGGATCAATCTGCGAAGCCGTAGAGGTGGGTGATGTTGTCTTCAGCGTCGATGGAAGCGGCAGAAATCGATGGACTCGGGATGTGATAACGGCGGTGTTCACATGAAGAGATGGTCGAGCCAGGTGAGCAGAAGTTCGTACAATTACAGGAACGCTTCGTAGACCCACTGCTAAGCTGACAGTCTGAGATTTTCAAAAATTAGTCTACGTGGTTTATGAACAGGCCCTTGCAATAGTTTCTGCTGTCTTAAGAAAGCCAAAACAAATTACCAACACGGTGTTCAAATTTTCCGTAAACTTGATATGGTGGATAGTCGAATTATTTTTGGAAGCCAACAGTTGATATTAAGTAGAAGGTTTAATTTGACCTAAGTTGTAGTGCAAATTGTGTTGTTTTCTTGATCAAAATTATGAATTGGATAAACTTCCATGTAAGTATGTATAGATAGGTTCGTATAAATCAGAAATAACAATATCCTCTAGTTCATCTGTCTGCAATTCGAACCAAAACGGTAGCATATTTTCCATTTTGTTTGACAAATTTCCACAAATGTTGTCTGACGTAAAAACAGAGATACCGCGTACTTCACTCTCTCACACACGGTACCTCCCTTTCAGGATATATTACAATTCACTGTATGTTTTGTTTATTAAAATCAACGTCCAACCCACCCACCACCACCACCTTGGGTTGCCGAAACATCAGTTTCGATTCTCTTCTTCCGTTCGGCGATCAATACCAGCAGTAGCAGGCCAAAAAGGTAAAACAAACATAAACATGGGAACCTTGAACTTTCATTTTTGTGTTCATCAATCAGTCACTCAGTCAGCCGACGTCGGAGCAGCCGTGTGGGAGGAAGCTTATGTGGGTGGGAAGCATCGCCGTCATCAACATTACCATCATCGCACCGGTTAGTTTAAAGGATGGAATGTGCGTTTGAATGTGTGCTAGGAGTACGGCCTCCGAGGGGGAAGAAGAGTTTTCCCTAATCTGACCGGTTAGAAACCTGGAAAGCTGATGGGAAATAAAGTGAGCGTGTATAATTCTATGCCAGAGGCCAGAGATTATTTCCAGAGGGTGGTAGTCTGCTTAGATTTTTTTTCGGAGCAGGAGAAATTTTGGTATGAAATTTGTTGTAGATTAAAATCTGAGCTACTAACGCTATGTTAGGGTACAAGATATATAAATGTTATTAATTTACAAAAGCCATTTTTTTTTTTAGATTCACAAAAAGAGAATTCCATAAATTAAGCATCGATACATTCCTTGAATAAACGCTTGAACTCTATTGTATACTTCACCTTCTTATTATATATATATTTTTAAATAACAGGTTTATTAGCGTATTAGCAGAACGATTGCTATTTAAAAACAAGGAAGATTTAAACTAACTTTTAACTTGAAACTTTTTTGATAACATAAAAAAATAAAAACAACTGTAACACTTTTTCAAACTATCACTAGTAAGCGCGTGAGAGGAACTTATTACGGTTGTCACCTCCACTTGCACTTTCACTTCACTTACTCATCACCATACTTTGTTTATGCTATTACTGGTATCACCGTGATCAAAAGTGAACTCCGTGAGGTGGTTTTCACTTTACGGAGAAAACGAAGTGAAAACAAAAAACCTTATAACGAATGTCACCTAAGTGAAAAAATATGAAATAGTTCACCCGAGGTGACGATTTGAATGAACTCGGTGTTATTATCTCAAGTAACATTGCCAAAACCATCCAGCTTTATTAAGTTTTATTAAAGTTTTATGAAAACCACTAGAAATCAATTCGGCTTTATTATGGCAGCAAGAGATGCCAATAGGTTTCAAATTTTAGTCAGGTTTATAAGAACCTACACAGCTTCTTAACAACGATCTTAAAACCTTGACTTCTAAAATTCCTTTTACTCCTATCAAAGGTTTTATTTTGACTTTATTAACTCATAAAATGCTGTTTTGAAATGCCGTTTTAGGACTCATTCATATTATCTTATTATGGTCAGTTGAAAAAGGATTTTAAAACCATTTTGCCTCCATTAAATGCATTAAACGGCTAACTGGCATTGAGGAAAGCTACCAAGCGACCAGATAGTTTTATAGTAGCCATTGCTAAGATAAATTGGCTTTTTGGCAAAACTGTGATTTCTTGCAATCGCCATATTGAAAAATATGAAATAATTGAAATGTAGAAATATAAATAAACCAAATTTTAAATGTAATACTATTGAACTGTAGATCTGAGACAAACTTCGGTATTCATTTAGATAACCTTATTGAATTCCATCAATTTTCAGGAGTCTCATGATTAATTTACGGAATATATTTCTTTCAATTTTGTTTTTGTTGTTGAAAACTCGCATAATTTCCAAGGCGCATTGATTTTCAGCTCCTATCGTGCCAATATTCACCATAAAATTAAATGCGCATATGATTTGGAGCATGATACGCTATAAAAAAAACTCATTTTGTTTTATATATTTTGCTATCAATCATAATTTCCCGCAACAGTAGAACTTTTTTCTGAGCCATTATTTACTGTTGAATGAATCAGAAGAGCAACAAAGCAAAACAACAAAAATCAACCACGATATCACCGTGAAGTTTGACAACTGTGGCCATTCAGCCCTATGCTGGTTTTGATGGCGGCCAATAGGTTTTATGATGGTTCTCAAGTGGTCATAACATCTTTCACTAGAACATTTTCAAAATCGTTATGGTCTTAGAAAGGTTTTATTAATTTGTTTTCACAACCGTCTATGGAGTGGGCCACTTTGTACATATTTCGGCTTTAAAGATGCATAGAGGAGGTGTTGGTAGACAAAACAGTTTTGAAAGCAGTTTTATCAACAAAGCCGGGCGGAATGCTATACGGCTGGAATAGAACTTAAATTGTTACTTGGATATGGTTGCCACGACACCATCACGCCACCGAAAAAAGTGACGCAAACCATAGATTTTCTGGGGGCTACTACGATTTTCACTTCACTATCACTTCCACCTCACGGAGTTCATTTTTTATCACGGTGATACCAGTAATAGCATAAAAAAAGTGAGGTTATGTGCAAGTGAAGTGAAAGTGATAGTGAAGGGGATAACCGTAATAAGCCCCTATGTAAATCTTGCTACACGGAAACCACAAATATCTCAAATTGAATGCCAGTTGCAATTCTCAGCATTCTCAGTTAGACAATTCAACAGTGCACAATATAAGGTGATTTACCTTTTCCAGGCAAGTTTTTTTGTTTGAGCGTAGAACCACTGCGTCCACTGAGTTGAACTTTTGTGGTATACCCTTGTCTACTACTCACATCTTAGGTTGATCACCATTTGTCATGTGAACAGCCTAAGATGTTTCTTCACCCGGTCAAGCAAAACTGAATTGATTAAACCCACCATGAGGTTTCTACTCCAGGAACGAAGATTCCTGCTCCCGTTTTTGTTCCAATTTTTGAACCATCTGTAAAGTATTTTACGGAACCATAACGAACGTGGGACTTCCGACTTCCCAATCTAAACGTAACGTCCCATATATGTTTTAAGAAATGTCACAGTTTTGCACAGGTTTCAACCATTCTCCTTTCAAGTAAAGCAGAGTTCACTACTTTATGATAATTTTCGTAGTGTTTTGAACACATCAGCTTTTTTTTTTTGATTTTTTGTAAACTTTTATTTGCTCCACGATCCTCTTTTTCATACCGTCGACAAAATTATCCAGAAAGACTTGCACATATTTTTATAAAGCGCCAAACTTCTCAAGTGAGTGTATCTAAGGAGTGTATCGAATATAAGCTATCCACATACATTTGCGTTGTACGCATGTATTTGTGATGGTTTTTTATGCTCTGAACACTGCATGCTGTGCGTTTGACTGTCAGCTTTCTTTTGTTTACTTGTTTGTGCGGTTCAAATTCTGTGTTTTCAAAATGTCGCGTATTGAAAAGGAAGTGAAAATTAAGGTTCTGGATACATGGCTTAGTGAGAAGGGTATTACTATGCGAAAATTGGCGAAGCGGTTTGGAATTCATCATGCGAGTGTTAAAACCATCATTAATAAGTTTGGGGAACACTATTCTTTGGATGACCAGGAAAGGCTGAAAACCCGGTTCTTCCAACCCGAAACTGGAGCAGAAAGTGGTATCTCTAATCATGAAGAACAAATCAATGTCAATACGTGATTTGGCCAAAAAAGCAGGAACGAGTGTCGGAATGATCCAGCGTATCAAGAGGCGAAACCACCTGAAGACCTACAAGAAGCAGAAAATCTCGAAACAAAGTGCAGAACAGAAGAAGCGAGCAGCAACAAGGGCCCGGAAATTGTATTCGCGTCTTTTGCAGCGTCCGGATGCATGCGTTTTGATGGACGATGAGACCTATGTAAAGGAGGACACAAAAACCCTTCCAGGTCCACAATACTTTACTGCCGTCGTTGGGGAGGATGTGAGCGATGCTGACAGGTCGATTCAAGTGGAGAAATTTGGTCGAAAAGTACTGGTATGGCAAGCAATATGTTCCTGTGGTTTGAAGTCAACCATTTTTTACACTACCGGAACTATAAATGCGGAAATCTATCGATCTGAGTGTCTGCAGAAGAGATTGTTGCCTTTATATAAGAAGCATAGTACACCTCCACTGTTTTGGCCGGATTTAGAGTCGGCTCACTATGCCAAAACCACTCTCAATTAGCTTGCGGAAAAGGGTATAGATTTCGTTGAAAAAAATATCAATCCACCACATTGCCCTCAGCTTCGACCCATCGAACGTTACTGGGCAATCGTGAAGAGGGTCTTCAAGAAGACTGGTAAGGCAGCTGGGAACATGTAGGGGTTTCCAAAAAATTTGGGCTCAAGCGTCCAAAAAATGCGATGCAACACTTGTCCGGAACATGATGAAGAGCATTCGATCCAAAGTTCGAAAATTCGTTGAGGAATAACTTAAATTTCATCCGATCTTCATTATGTTCAAGTTTAACCTCGTGCAGTAAAGGATCAATTTTTTGTGTGAATAAAAATCGGGTTTCAACATAATTTGAAAGAAAGTTTGTGGATAGCTTATTTTCGATACACTCCTTATTGTCGGCTTTAATTCGTTTTAATGTACGTCCCATCGTCCATTGCGATGCATTTCGGCTGCACCAACCACTCGCTGTACAGCTACCTGGCTCGGGATTTGGCCACCGTATTCTGTTAATCGGTTCGGTTAGGCGCCTTCGTTACCTTGAAGACATGAAATCCCGCCCGCTCCATTGTCTGCTGGACGAACCAGACGGAAGAATTTCGGATTGCGCATGAAGTAATTTCTCACTTTCCTTGCGTTTACGGGGTTGGTCGCCTTCTCGTTTCTTCCGCTGCCAGCTCGCCGGTGGGTCATCTGGGCTCTCCTTGAACAATTTTACCACACGGGACACGATCGAATTGTCGATTCCTAACTGTTTCGCGATCCACCAGTGGGGCAGGCCTGAATTTTCGAAGACCGCGCCCATATTTTTTTGTCGAAGCACTTCTTGCTTGGAAGCCATTTCAATAACCACTTGACAAATTGTGACGACATGATCTAAAATTTCATGAATTTTTACCCCCACAATAAAAAGTTATACACAAAAGAATGTGTTGCATTTTTTTCGAGTACAATCTTTATTCAAAAATACTAATTGGCATCAACAGCTCTCAATTATTAACTGAGGAACTGCATTAAGAAAACTAAATAGAGAACATACAACTAGCTATTTGTAGAACTAATAAACTTGAAATGCAGAGAAAGAAGAATAAAGGAGATTCCACTGTATGATGTCATTGATCTGCCATTTGTTGGTAAGGTCTTATTTAAGCTTCAAATCTTAGAAAAAAAAATACAGACGCACAACAGACTCATCCATCCATATAGCATAATAAAGTGTAAGCACCTAAATTATCAGAACTTCAAATTGACATAACTATATCTCCATCCATCCCATCACTGAATCTGCCTAATTGATATGCCCTATATTGCGACTCGTCAAGTGCTGGAAGCGGGTCATCTCCTCTACCCCTGGACAATCCCCTCGCCGGTTATGAAGCTTGGCAGTGGCGATACATGCTACTGATAATGTAAACAAATCGTTCTCACCCCTCACGAGTCCCCATACTTCGCCTTCGACATGAGTGAAACTCATGTAATCCCAGCACACGGTCTGGCTTTGAAGCTTATCACCGCCGAACAGCATCGCCCGGCAATAAGTTCTTCGCAGCTGCTGGTGCTGCGCTTTGCATTAGGCACTATCTCGGCATGATGCAATTTGCAATGCACCGGCACGTTTCAGTGAAATTACGCTTATTCTCAACTAGGTGCTTTTCAGCGCAGGGTGACAACTTCCCATCTCACATGTAAGTACGAACCACAAAGCAATGCACGGTGGCTCGAAGGATTGGATGAACTCAGCGAAATAAACGTTCGATCTTTATAAGATTCAATTGTTTTTCCGCTGAAAATCAGTGTTAAAGTTCATTTCTTTAATATGAAATAAAACGATGCTAAAAAAATCAATTGCATAGTTTCCCAAAATCGAACCTTGAACGTTAAGGTTTTGGGTCCAATACTTGAAACAGAATGCCTCATTGTAACGCTTGCAGGGGATTTTTTTTATTATCGTACAGGTTTGGGCCGAAGGGTCTCAGATTGCTACGAAACTTAGTCCACTCGTAGGATATATGAACAAAAAAAAAAAACAATATTAAAAAATTCAGGGTTGACATTCTTCCTGGAAAACGCCAATTGAAGTTCTCCGATTTTCTCGAACATCACTAACCTCAAAAATTCCTAACTCAAAAACGATTAATCGTAGAACAATTGTTTTTTCCAAACCAAAATGATTCGTATTTTTTATTAATTTTCTAAAAAAACAAGTGACCACCCCATAGTTTTTCGAGCATTACTCAAAAGCAAAAAAAAAACCCCTTCGCCAAAATTTCACCAAGGTAAGCTTATGAATTATTGAATCTTAATATTTTTTTCAAAATTTGTCATGATTCAGAAAATGATTTTTCCAGTTTTTCCAAAAATAAAATTATCAATATATTTTTTAAAGCTATATTTTTTCCAAATTTTTGAGATTATTTCATTATAGTTTGGAGAAAAAAAATTGTTCAACGATGAATTGTTTTTCGGTTATGAATTTTCGAAGTAAGTGATGTTCGGGAAAATCGGAAAACTTCAATTGGCGTTTTCCAGGAAAACTGGCAACCCTGAATGTTTAAATACCGTTTTTTGTTAATATATCCATGAACCCTACGCGTGGACAAAGTTTCGTAACAATCTGAGACCTTTCGGCCCAATCTGAACGATAATAAATAAAAATCCCCCTTTGATAAAAGAGAAAGAGATTACATATTTTTTTTTCCTTTAAATTAGACCAGGGACCACCCGACCATCGACCGTTAATAAGTAACGAACCGTCCCGCCCCCCACCCCCAACCGCCCAACGGCCCCCCCCCCTACAAGAAAAACGGTAGCCCCGCCACAATTTACCCGAAAGGGACAACCTAAATCAGGGCAGGTCAATGTTAATCAGAACCGAAGCGCACTTTAACACACACAAGCGATTATAGGCAACCAACCAGTTTATGTACTTAACAACGTCAAACCGAATTTCAAACGAAATTTATTTAATAGCCCTAAGTAATCAACCATTATCGGGAAACGTCCCGCTCGAAATAAGTATAAAC
This sequence comes from Aedes koreicus, assembly GCA_024533555.2. Lineage (NCBI taxonomy): Eukaryota > Metazoa > Arthropoda > Insecta > Diptera > Culicidae > Aedes > Aedes koreicus. The sequence goes on along the minus strand of JAHHFK020004112.1, from coordinate 288,191 downwards.
CAATCTAAAATTCAAACAAACTTTATTGCGAGACGTAAATTGTGAAGGCTTGTTACTAAATTTGAAGGAATTTATTTGTAACAGTCATTGAACGATCGCGAGAAAAAGAAATAATCGAATTTATCGAGGTAACGCTAAACTCCTCAAATGAAAAAGATTCATTAAATTCAGGAAAACCTGCTATTCGATAACTGGTGACGTCACGTATTCACTAATCATAATCCTAGGTTCTAATTGTAGCGCTTGAGAGCATAAACGGACAGATCTAACCTTATTGAGGGTTTTTTTCGCCGTAGCAATCCCCCGTCGGATGTTCACCGAAGCAGAAGAAGAAGTTCGCCGTCTAAAAAGTTCACCAAGAGACCTTGACTCACCACTAGTCGACTACTATTAATGATCGTATCGGAACGACACACGTCATTCGCGCGCTGGCGTTTATTTCGGGGTATAGACGTCCCCTGGAAATGTGGAGTGACGCCGTTCGTTGTGTCTCGGCTAGGCCACGCGACTTATTGACTGGCGATTCCACGTTCACAAGGTGCGACCACGATCTCAGGACTACGTCGGTGACGTTAGAAAAAATTGGTTGGTGTCCTTGATGCGTAGTGGGAACTCCCCAGATCGAGCTACGACCAGGTTCCCGGTCTCCGAATGTTTTCTGGATTGGCACCAGACTAACCGCCCACATTGTTTGGGCTTCACTGTCCTACACAACGCGGATGATTTAACTACATTTTGCTCTTAGTCTGTTAATAGTTAGGCTTGCCTTAATTCACAATTAAAGGTGATTTAGTCAAAAAGTTAGCCTTCTCTAACTGGAAGCAATTCACACTCGAAAAATTCAACAGCTAGAAAATCAATTATACATTTAAAAACTTAAAACCATATAAACGACCGAAAACTCACTTCAAATTTAATGTATTTAAATTTCACAGTTCAGAAATACTTAAATTTTTTGACTCCGACAATTTTCGACTACTCGAATCAAAGCACTCCACAATGATGAGATAACCGACGCGCATGAGATGGGTTTCAACCTAATTTATGCGAAGCAATTTCCACTGATTGGTCGATTAAAGAGAGTAGGTACAAATCACAATGCCTATCGATTATTTCTATAGTATAAATCTGGTTGGTTCTCTAGGACGCAATTTCTAAATGTAATGCGCAATAAATTTAAATTCGTATCAGCATTCTCAACAGCTAGGTGGCGCATATAGTCGGTTGTTGTCTCGGGAAAACTTATCCAACGAGACAGCCTAATAACAATGATAAAGTAACTGACAGCCTATTAGCTGACAGTAAAAACAAACATCAATAGAATGGCTGTCGTTTCTAGAGGTTCACAAATATAAGTAGGCTATATACAGAAAAAAAATTGGTTTGTAGTTACCACAGACTCCATCCCGGAGCGAAATAGTTCGTTATCGTGCCGCAATTTGCGTTAGCCGAATACAGCCAAGCGACCATATTTAGAAGTGCAGGCGCGTCGATTTCGCCATTCAAAGGTTTTGCAGCGAGAGTTGCTGGCTGTAGCTTTCGACGCCACTTCAGCGAAACGAGTCCTAGAAGCTGACATCGTTCGGGATACGGAGGAAGATTTTGAGGATCACGGTCAGAGTAGACTTCTCAGCGCAATGCGCATAAAGCTTCGTTTAACTGCGTTCACTCCTGATGCCCCATGACAAGTAATAAGGAGCAGTGTCGGTAAAAACATATTCATCTTCTCTCAAATGAGCTGAAAATGAAAAAAAGAAATCTTAATGGACAGACCAACAATCTTCGTGTATTTGAATTTTGAAATGACAGTATTCTCTTGACCAGAGCAACCGCTGAGTTTCGAAGACATGATTTGATTTTGTTCATTCGGCGATGGAAGTTGATTATCGCCTGTGCTGTTGTCAATATCAATATTCCATTTCATCTAGGTGGGGATGATTTTGAGTATCAAATGAAGAAACAATATTTGTTTCTTTTGATGTAGAACATGATGTGTAATTTTTTAGGCTCAGCTCGATGGGTTACAATAACTACAAGTTGTAATTATGATCATAGAGGACAGTAAGACTCTGTGAAGGACACTATTCAAAATAATCATTTTGGTTGAATTGAAAATGATTTTTGACGTAGGACTACATCTTTGTTATCTATAGTGGAATACCATTTAAAAAAAATCGCATTGCAACCGTCACGAAAAGTGGTCAGGTTTTGAGCGTGAATATCTCAGTCATTCCTTAAAAGATTTTCAAAAAGTTTAAACCAATCGATCGGAAATATCTCTACGCATCAATTTCAAGAAAAAACATTGCCGATTTCGGGCCACATACTATTGCAAAACTCATAAATATTAAACCTTATTTTAAAAAGTATATTAACCCCTTCAGGCCAAAATTGTTATTCATGACCCGAAAAGGAAAATGGCTGTACAAACTAACAGACTGAATAAAAGTGTACACTGTCTTCAGCAAATTTGTTCTTGATAAATTTTTCAATCTTGAAAATATAAAAAAAAAAAAACATATGAGTTTAAGGCCTCATTGACGACCTAGAACATCCTCAATATGAAGAAGTTCAGGAAGAAAAACTAAATGCCTTAATGATAGTGTAAAGCGTTGTTTTAGAATATGCCCAAGCGACCAAAAGTTCTGATAAAAGGGTGTTTTTGGCTTAACCAGCTAATCGAAGGATTATGATGAGAATTCTATTCAGCTTACTTTTTAAGCAATTAACCGAACTTTCTAGTTCGCATTCAATAATTAAGCTTCTAGCAGCATTTTTATCAACTTCTAAAGAAAACTTTGAAGTTCACGAAAGGTTCGTTCAAGAGGTTGTAGAGAATGCTATTCAGTTTAAAAAGTACCTCAAACGAACTCAAAAAACCAAAACAAAAGACATTTATGTTCGACATTTTCGTTCTTGTTTTTGTTCATATCCTGTAGCAAATTTATTTTTGGAGTGCTGTGTTATGAAATGATGGTTGAATTTGATGATATTTTCTTAGTTAAATTAAATTTTTTATAAATACTTACTAGCTAGTCTCGAACTCGAGTCCTCCTCTTTAAAACCGGGATACTTACCACTGTGCCATATGAACTGGGTGGTTTATGCTATGATTTTACTCGAAGCATTGATTCCATGCATTAGTACTTTTTTGTTCCCTATAATCTTACATCGTTTTGATTAATTTGGAATCACGCTATGTAACGGCTCCTCAGTTTGTGTGTTTGGAAGTATAGCCATGTAATTCAGATAAGTAGCCAAAATAAGATTACCTTATAAGGTTAATAAGTCAGTACAAGTACTTGTATTGAGTCTTACCGAACAAAATCAATCAGACACTGCTTAATACCTTTGTACCAATATTGTCCTCTAACAACTTTAAAAATTTCGGAAGTTGCTTGACAGGATGTCTTCATAAGTGGAACGGGCAACTTTTCCCGAATAAAAATTTAGAATAGGATAACAATAAAAAACCATAATATTATAATTAGTTTTGTTGTTGAACTGTAAACTATACTGTTCATGTATAGTGCTACTAAAACGACACTATTGTCAGCATAGTTCATAGACAATAAAGTCCATTGAAGCGAAAATTTTACCAATAAAGAGGCAATAAAATAAATTGTTTTTGAATCTGAGATGCATAACAACCCTGCATTTCTATTGTAAAATTGTCATCAACAATAGATTCTATGGTGGAAAACAATAACTTTTAATGTTATCTTATCGTTGAAAACAATATAGCCTTAAGCATCTACCATTCTTTTATTTGTTGTTTTACAATAGATTCTGTCATAGTTTTAATCTGATTTTAATAAGGGTTAATCTCCAATATTATATTTATTTCGTGTTGATTGTGCTTTGAGGGCCCAAAACCTAATGCACTCATTCAAATCCATTTAATTCAATGCAGCACTATATTTTTTTTATTTCAAATGATGAATATGAATCATCTAATGAGTCATCATCACTTTCTTGAAAATCTTCCATTTTGCTGTCAATTGTCTTTGGACGGTGATGCATGTCTTGGGTAATCGGTCCCAATTTCTCTTTCGTTCGGAATATTTTGTGATGTGGTAGGCTATTGTTTTCCTATAAAGCAAGATAAGAAAGCATTAAAAAAACAAAACAAAAAACTACATATTAATTAGCTTGTTGAGTGACAGCTTCATTTTCCGCAACCCATTTAGCCAACATTTAGCTTAAATTTTTGTTTACGATGGTAGTAAAATAAGCCGTTCATTTTTAATGTTTTTGAAAATTTTTTTGCTCTTGTATCTCATCAAACTTGGAGTACAACACCAGATCACTCTTCAAATGTAAACAATCTTTTAACATTTTCTAAAGTTTTACTCAGAACTTTACGTGTACTTCGAAAAGTAGGAAAGTTGTTCAACATAGATGTATTGTAAACTTTTGCGCTGATTAAAAGTACGGTTAGTACTTTTATTGAACTTTGTGTTGGAGATTTTTTTAAGTTCAAAGCAAGTTCTAAACTATCAACATATGAACTTGAAGGTTGGGTTGAATAGCAATAGAAAACTATTCTCGAACTTTTAAGTTTCTTTAAATATTAATGACACTTTAAAGAAAATTAAGTTCTGTTTGTCCACGAAGTGTCTTATTATTCAGCAAAAGAGTTCCACGGAACTAAATTTCAACTAAACGTGAACTTCTGAGTTCTCATCTCAAGTAAAATTCGAACTTGTGGTTGCTTGGGTGGTACATATGCATACGTATTATTAATTTTTGTAGCTTTCTGGAAAGTTCTGAATTATCCAAAATGTAATTGAGTTCAGAACTTCAGATCTACAGTTGCAACAGCTTTTTAGGCTTTACAAAGTTACGCTACGTATTAATTCATATTGAGTGAATATTTTCGGACAATGCAAAAAACATGAGATAAATGGGTTGATCTAGGTCTTCCAAACTGTCCCCGAGTTCAGAACATAAGATCTACAGTTGTAACAGTAGGTATTTGGATTATTTAAAGAGATAATATATCACAATATTTATTGAACAGTTTGTAAGGTCAACAGACATAATGCGATAATCTTGGGATATTCTATATCATTCAAACTATCCTTACGTTCAAAACAAAAGATCTATAGTTGTAACAGAAGTTTTTCACGCTAAATAAGGTTACTACATGTATTCAGATATATTTGATGAATAATTTGGAAGGTCAATAATCCTTTTTTTATAACTCTGTGTTCTTATATGTATTCCAAACTGTCCTGGAGTTCAGAACTTGAAATTTACGGTTCCAGCTTTTTGGGCTATATAAATCTACGATTAATATTTAAACATATTCAACGACTATTCTGAACCGTCCACAGACATAAGATAACCTTGTTATTTGCAGGTCATTCAAACTGTCCTTCAAAACTTAAGGTCTACAATTGTAATACTAGCTTTATGGACTGTACAAAGTTAAGTTAGTTTGTTTGGTATAGATTATCTCATAATGTCTGTTGGTCTTCCAGGACATTCATTGAATATGTTTGAATGCAAATCATCAACCTGTTTAGCGGATAAAGCTACTGTTGCAACTTTAGACCTTAATTTCTTATCTCTCGGCAGTTTAGATGATATAGCACATTTAAAAAATATTATTTCCTACTATTTGTAATCATTTCTACGTTATTGAGCACCAAATCCACCAGAATTAACCAAGTTGCTGTTATGAGCTTGTAAATTTATCATAATAGTATATTAGCGTTAAATATGAGATGGTTGATTCATCGATTTCTTTTACATTTTTTCCAAGTTGTAATATTCCGGCCACTAGCACGTTAGGCGGTGGGAATTTCTTTCGTAATTTGGAATCAGTGGGTTGTGAATTTAGAGCTAGGTTATTATAGGATGCGGAGGGATAGCTTAGGGAAGCATATATTGAGAGTAGATGAGCGGAAGAGATACAGTGACCGGCGAAAACAAAGATCAATCGAGCCGTATACTAATCAGGCATAGATATCTTTACAACTTCGTATCAATAGCAACTTTCTTACCCGTACTGTACATATTTGGGTATCATTCATGAGGCTTAGCGTAAAAGTTTGAATATACATATTCATTTCAGCCAACTGCATGTGAAAAACGAAATAAGCTTGTGTTTACGGTATGTCAATAGAAAAGATCCACTAGGAAAAAAAAATACTTTCCGTGTACATCCACTTGGCTTACCCCTTGTTGATCATGCTTTTGACACTCCTTTATTAACATCCATCACAGATAATTGCTACAGTTGTGAGAAATAAGTGAGTTTAGGCCAAGTGACGAGCCCAAGTTCGAAATCTTATCGTGCGCGATTTCTCAAAACACGAGTCTCAGCGCAAAGTTGCCGAAAAGTATGGTGTAAGCCGTGGTGCAGTGCAAAAAATAGTTTTAAAACACCAAAAGCTTGGAAGTGTCGCAGATCGAACAGGACGTGGACGCAATCGCAAGTCTGATCACCGCAAAGACACTAGAATCATCCGAGAAATTAAAAAGGATCCGTTTGTTACCACAAGCTAAGCCTTTCGATATCCGATCGTACAGTTCGGCGACGCATTGCTGAGCACGGTTTGAAAAGTCATTTTCATAAGTAGGGTGAATAAGGAGAAGCGATTGTGGTTTGCAAGAAACCATATAAATAAGCCACTGGAGTTCTGGAAACGGGTTCTTTGGTCAGACGAATCAAAGTTTGAACTGTTCAACAGAAAACGACGACTACGAGTTTGGCGGAAAAGCGATGAAGGGCTGAAGGATAAACATCTACAAGGGACCATGAAGCACGGCGGTGGAAATATCATGGTCTGGGGCTGTTTCTCATGGTTTGGAGTGGGAATCTGGTTCTAATCAGTGGTATTATGACGGCAGATGGGTATATAGATATTTTGAACTAGCATATGGAAGAAACTTTGCTGAAAATGGGTCTGGAAGATAATTACATTTTTCAGCAAGACAACGACCCAAAGCATACGGCCAAGAAAACACAAGCTTTTTTCCGTGCCTGTCGGATTAAACCCTTGGAATGGCCTTCCCAAAACCCAATTGAAAATCTCTGGGCAATTTTCTTCTTAGAGTCGAAAAAACCCACGTAACAAACAAGCAAACATATTTTGCGGCACTGGAGCAGGCCTGGAATGAATTGGATCCATAACACCTCAGAAACCTATTCGAAAGCATCCCGAAACGATTGCAGTAAATCATTGAAGCGAAGGGAGGTCATATTGACAATTGAAGAGTTGATTCCAACTCTTTCGATTATTTTTTTTTATTCATACATGAAGTGGATCTTTTTTTAGGTCATACGTATTTTACTAAACTCCAATAATTTTGTTTTTTATTTTATGCAAGGAATAAAAGTGATCGTTATTTTTGTACTGAAATGGTTCGCCTATATTTATTTTTCAGAAACATGTATTGGAATAACTTTCTTTTTTAAAAAAAAAAGTGTTTTTTCTCAACAATAATACATTGATCAAAGGTGGATCTTTATTTTTGCCGGTCACTGTAAATAGAAATGAGCCTTCAGATGAATTATTTAAATCAAACCAATAACTAACCTTCAAACATTTTATGTACACCCTAGTAACAGTATAGACCAGTAAAATTTCAAGATTACGGGACTATTAAAGGTGAAACTGGAGGGAGTCCTTTTTCATATGATTCATAGGTTAGGTTAATTATCACTTCATGTTTTTTTAGACTAAAAATCACAAACAAAACAAAACAAACAACGCTCAAATTGCTAACCAATGGATGCTCCACTCCAGCGAAGCAAACGATTCTTGAAAATTTCACGCCCGAAATCCTAATAGTATTTGAGGTTTGTGCTCAGAAAAATTCGAGGTGATAGGGACTTGATCCCGTATGTCCTTAAGTAGAGCAGCCGACTGAGTTCATCAGATACAGCTTTTCAGCAAAACGGTTTGGGTATGATGAAGTGTTGGGTTTGGATGGTTAAAGGGAATGCTTGATGGAGAATTCATTGTTAGCCAATTCAGGGCATCTTTTACGTTTTCTTTTGGTTGTTGGAATAAATATTTAATAAGATGGGTTTATGGAATTTTGCGTAAACTCAAAATCCAAACGGTATAAATGAGGACATGATAAACGGTCCTATTCTTAAAAGTGTATAATGTTTATAATATTTTGAAGAATTCGGTATGGAGTTTTCATATTAATATGGCCAATTGAGTGCAATACAAATTACTACTGACTTGCCGGCTTACACACGGGTTTTCTCAACACTTTTTAGTAATAATAATGCAGTTAGGCATAGGATGAAATAATGTACCAGAAACTGGACGGACACCTGTGCCTACCCAGTGGAGTACCCGGATACGACCACGCACTGTGTGTTTAGAGTATCGCACAAGCTGACAGGTGCAACGGGAAGGATTAATAGGTTGCATAGACCCTGCGGGGAGTAGTCCCCGGATATGCCTTAGTTGAAGGCACCTAACAATAACAATAATATTTTAATGTAAGCGTTAGAATAAAAACCATTTACGAGTCACGTTTATGAAATTCACAAATACTGCGTAAAATTTTCATTGTATTTTATGTTTCTTTACCTGTTATTTAAAAGTCTATGAATTCAACGTTTCACACCACTGTGCAAACTTGGCAAACCGACCGGGTCAACTGGAACGGATGATTATCATGTGACGCTACTTTTCTGAATGCTAATGATCTGAGCTACCCATTTTTCGCAAAATGATATAAAAGAGAGGGAAAAGGTGCATTCATGATTTTTTTTTTTTGCGAATCTTTTTATGATGTTGCATTTCAGTTTATAACTGTAATCAAAAAACACATCGTCTCGCGCAGTCAGATTGTCGTGCTGTTGAACAAAATAGTTAAACACAGCGTAGAGGCGTGTATGACATGAATAGCACAGATGTGTACCTATATCGGTTTGGAAGCGACGGCGACGACGACGGGTGACAGCCGCAGCCAATGATAGGGATTCACTTCACCAGTGAGTGGAAGGCACGTATAATGACATAATAATAGCGTTTAATAATTACATTTAAAGCTACCAGGGTAGGGGTGATGCTTGTACATATCTTTCCCGACTGACAGACAAAGTGACGCGATCCATACGTGTGGGTGAATTTTTATGGTTGTAAATTCTGGTTGTAAATTCTTCTTTTTATGGTGCGACGAGTCAACCAGGTAACTATTCACAATGAATACATACTCTAAAGAACTGAAAGCCCACGCAAATGTAAGGATAGCATAAATCGCTTCATTGAATATGGAACAAAATACATCAGTTTTCCGATTTAGTCAACACTTTGCCATTGTCTTTAATTTGCGTAGTCTCTGCGCTGTCATACGTCGTACTCTTCGTAATATTTCTCTTAGATTTCCCGCGCAGCTATGCATCAGGCAATCATACACTCAGTAGCAAAAAAAAAGCCGAGAAAAATTTTGCTTCCAAAAAACGCCATGTGCAACCTTCTTTATCTGTGTCATATCAATATTTTTGTCTGAAAATTTGACAACATTATAACCAATGTATAGACCTTATTTGACCAAGCTTGTTTATGCCTGTTGACCAGCTTGTTTATGTTGATAGAGTTTATAAATTTGAATGTTTCATACCATATGTGAAAAAAGTCGTTTTTGGTCATATCAAGTTAAAAAATCCGTATTTCTGTGATAAATTTAGGTACTATATTAAAAATGTCACCATAGCCTAAAAAAACATAGATGTGGACAAAATTTGAACTGTTTCCATTCAGTGCTTTGGACTACAGCTGGTGTCAAAGTTGACGCACCATCATGAGTATTTCCCTTTTTCACCCGATATTTACCATGCTGAAATATCGGTGCAAAAAATAAGCCGAGGTGAATTTTACTAATAATACTGTATAATACTGTATACGTAGTTTTCACAAACCAATTCGTTTTTTTTTTATTTTATATTTTTTTTATTTTTTTTATTTTAAAATTTTGTAATCGGAAAAAAATCTAGTGTTGCCAAAAAAGGAAACTCACTGTGTTGAGCACCCTGTGTGTGTGTTTCCTCAGGTAACACATTGCTGCCATTACAGCAGTTTCCTTTCTGCATTGAACCAATAAGGGTCTTATCGCGTGCCGATATTTTTTTTGTCATCCATCGTTCAGTTTCATTGACATTCGAATTGGTTTATTATTCTATTAGATTGCCACCAAGAATTGTGGCCCGTAGTATGCTTGCCTTTGTTTAGCTAAGCTTGCTTCACCGTCATTAAGAGAACGGAATCGGTATTACACGCACTTAAACTCTCATTAGTGGCGATAAATTTTCCCATACTGCTATCGATTTGGGAAGGAAACTGTTTACTTATGAAAATCCTTCCGACGATGGTTGGGACTTTGTCGTTGAATAGGGTTGTTGTGGGTGCGAGTTTGCTAACTAAACTCTTCCGATAATTATAAACACACCAAGGATTTCAACCATCAATTCAAATGAACTGCACTATTCAACGACCTCTCGGCTGCGTCCTTGTTGTTTCAATCCAAATTAAATTAATATTGTGATTTTTTCTCTCTCAATATTTCGCACGGCAGTTTGAAAATGCCTGATTTTTCCCCGAGTGAAGAAAACGGATTGTGCTCAAATGGTGCACCGTTAGTGGTGTTTCGATTAAAAAACTAGCTAAGGAAGAAAATGTGAGCATCGGAGAAGGTCAAACTATATTATAAATACCTTGTTATTCAAGAAAATTGTTAAAGTGGAATAAAGTAAATCTTTCATAACCACCGGAACAATCAACAAGAAAATATACCTGAAAAAGTTCAGGCAAAAACGATTGCTGACTTTCGTTAGACACCACGATGATTATGTTGGCCCGATTTGGCAGCAATTCACTATGCTTAAACCTTGAGGAAGTAGTATGAAGCCAATTTGTATCAAACCAAAATCTGCCAATGCTCACAATAGTCCTGAGTTACGCCAAATAGAAAGATATTGGGCTGTGAAGAAGCGTAAGCTTCCCCGGATGAAGCGCAGGGTTAAAAATGTTAAACATTTCAAACAATTTTTGACCAGAGCTGCAAGCAAGGTCACTCAAGGAGGATAAGTTAATGTTATAATGCAATAAGGGGGAGGAGGAAGGTTTGGGATAACATAACAATCCATGCAATCCATGGTCGAAAATTCTCAATTTTAGCGTTACATAATAAATTAATGTCGCATTAAGAGTCTGTAATGGCTGGGGTGAAGAACAAAGTTCGAGATTTTTAAATCAATGCAGAATAACGATGTTTTGGTTGTGTTAATTTGTTAACCATAGCCTAAACTAATAAAATAAAGTGAAATAAAGGTGCATTTTTTATTTAACAAAGAAAATAAAGTGAAGTTTGTTCTTCAGCCCATTTTAAAATTGTCCAAATCACTAGTAAACCGTATGCGTGAGAATGTTTGCCCTATTGAGCAATGTTAAAATTTACAAAATTTCTCAAACATTTCGGGTTCGATTTTTTTATTTATTCAAAAAAGAGATGTTTCTGAGAATCCTAAACTATGGACGGTATAGAAAATAAGTAATCCACTTTTTTTTTAAACTATATAAAGAAAATTATGTTTTATTCAAACGGATCGATGATTCTTTATTGTACGCGAACGAATTGGAACATGGTGAAGACCGAATGATATTAAAATTATTTTTTCACGCATTTGCGAATTTTTGGTCAAACACTTTTCATTAAGTTCCGAACAAGTGTTTCATCACATGTTTAAGATGCCTTAGCACAAATATTTCTGAACCCCTGCATATTCTCAGCTGCTTTCCATTCTTTTTGAAGACCCTCCTCACAATTGCCCAATAGCGTTCAATGGGCCGAAGCTGGGGGCAATTTGGCGGATTGATGTCTTTCTCAATCAAATCTATGCCCTTTTCCGTGAGCTTTGTTGAGCTTTGAGAGTTGTTATGTGCCGAAGCTTAATCCGGCCAAAACAGTGGTGGGGTACTTTGCTTCTGATATAAAGGCAACAACCTCTTCTGCAGACACTCAGATCGATAGATTTTCGCATTGATTGTTCCGGTAGTGTAAAAAATGGTAGACTTCATACCGCAGGAACATATTGCTTACCATACCATCACTTTTCAATCAAACTACTCCACTTGAATCGACCTGTCTGCGCCTCTTACATCTTCTCCTACAACGGCAGTGTTATATTGTGGACCTGGAAGGGTTTTTGAGTCCTCTTTGACATAGGTCTCGTCTCAAAATGCATAATGCATCCGAACTCGCGAATACAATTTCCAGGCCCTAGATGGTGCGCTTTGTTTGGCAATTTGCTGCTTCTTGTAGGGCTTCAGGTTGTTCCGTTTCTTGATACGTTGAACCATTTCGATGCTGGTTCCCGCTTTATTGGCCAAATCACGTATCGACAGTGATTTGCTCTTCCGAATTAGAGCTACCACTTTCTGATCCAGTTTAGGGTTGAAAGACCCGGGTTTCCCTGCAGTTCATCCAAACACAGTGTTTCCAAAATTATATAAAAATTACATCCCAAATAAAAATTCCCCAATCCCAATAAACTTTTTCTTAAACCATTTTTTCAAAAACTATTTTAATTCCTTTTTCAAAGCACGACATTTTGAAACCGACGAATTTGAACCGTGCAAACAAGAAAACAAATGAAGGATGACAGTCAAACGCACAGCACGCTAAGGCTTGCTTCATTTAGAATTGGATCAAACTTTTGCTCATATTGTGGCGCTCCTGGTGGACGAATTTGGAAGTTCTTGGCGCCCACGTGTCGGGATTTTGTCAGCTTCACGTATGTATTTTTGACATTCCGCAAATCGACTGTACTTTGTAAACAATCAACATGGAAGCCGAAAGAAGGGAAAAAATTGTGTACAGTTATTTGGAAAATCCATTGTGGTCTGCATCTAAGCTAGCTAAACAGCTGAAATTGCCCAGATATACCGTATGGCGCGTTATAATACGATATAAGGAAACATTGACGACGATTCGGAAGCCTCAAGCCAATCGTCGGAGTGGAACTGTCGACCGGAAACTGCGTGGTAAGATTTTGAAGACGATTAAGAGGAATCCCAATCTGTCGGACCGTGATTTGGCCAGAAAATTCGGTGCTGCCCATAGTACCGTGAGGAGAACTCGACTCCGGGAAGGAATCAAGTCGTATCGAGCTAGCAAACAGCCAAAGCGGACCATAAAACAGAATAGTGTGGCCAAAATCCGTGCTCGGAAGCTATACGACCAGGTGCTGACCAAGTTCGACGGGTGTCTTCTGATGGACGATGAAACCTATGTCAAGGCTGACTTCGGGCAAATCCCAGGTCAACAATTTTTCTTGGCAACGGCTTGGGGGGATGTTCCAGCCAAATTTAAATTTGTTTTTGCCGACAAATTTGCACGAAAATTCATGATTTGGCAGGGCATTTGCAGCTGTGGCAAAAAAACGAAAGTTTTCGTTACAAATAAGACAATGACGTCGGAACTATACCAAAAAGAGTGTCTCCAAAAACGAATTTTGCCGTTCATTCGATCCCACGACCATCCCGTAATATTTTGGCCAGATTTGGCAAGCTGACATTACAGCAAAGTCGTTCAAGAATGGTATGCAGAGAAAGGGGTCCAGGTTGTTCTGAAAAACCTTAACCCACCCAACTGCCCCCAGTTCCACCCTATTGAGAAATACTGGGCAATCATGAAGAGGAGACTCAAGGCAAAGGGAAAGGTTGTCAAAGACATCAATCAGATGAAGACCTGGTGGAATAAGATAGCTAAAACGATGGACGAAGAAGGTGTGCGCCGCCTAATGAGCCGTGTTACAGGAAAAATTCGAGAATTCCTTCGAAACCGTGACGAATAATTTTATCCGCATTTTTTCTTAAAAGTATGAATAAAACGCTACATTTGTATAAAAAAAGATCTTGAATTCAATAATAAATAACTGAAATACAGGCAATTCTCATTTCTCATTTTATCTGACAGGCAATTTCTCATTCTATCTGAAGCAAGCTTTATGATGAAGACTTTGAAACCATCACAAATACAGGCATACAACGCAAATGTACGTAGACAGATTATTTCCAATACATTGCTTATGTTAATCATCGATCGAGATTCTAGGCTTCCGGAACGCACGGCAGGTCCTAATAATGTAGCCTGGGTCTTTAAATGCTCTTCAGGTACGGGTCAATGTTTGTTTGAGGCTTTCTGTAGTCGGGTGGCGTTTAGAACAGACCTTGGCCTTCATGACGCGCCATACTGAGTAATCCAGCGGAGTCAGATCGAGGCTGAATGGCGGCCACGTGTCCTTCGCCCAGAACGGCAGATGATCCTGCAACCACTTCTTAGTGCGGTTCGAGGTATGGCATGGAGACCCATCTTATTGAAATACAACATTTGGCTTCGGGCCGTACTGTTATTTGATCCATGGAAGAACATACTCACTTAAAAGACCTCCGTGTTTACTTACAGAAACTTACTTCTGGAATGAGCACCGGGTTATTTTTTGTGCCATCGGAAGCTACCAATCAAAACGCCGTAACGCTAGCAGAATGCTCATCGGTCACGTATTTTTCCTGGGAAGAAATAATATAGCGATCGGTTCTGGAATTTGATACGGGATAGACGGTAAACATGCTCTTGTCGATGAACAGGATTACCGGATTTTTTCGCTTGAGGAAGTTTAAGATTTTCTTGCATTGCTGGATTCGTAGCTCTCGGATACGGTTGGTAATCATGTGAGTTTTTCCGCGCTCTCGACTTTGCCCCTCTTTCATTATGATCTCCCGTGCCGTAAAGACGCTAATCTCGTGTTCCTTCGCCATTTTTCTCATTAAACGCACTGGATTCGCCCGAATCTTCCTTCTGATGGCAATGATAACCCTCGGATAACCTTCGCGAATAGTTTTTGTTTCTTTTCTCGGTCTAAGACCGTTTTCACGGTCCACACGGCGATTGAACTGTCTTTTTGCGACATTTGCGCGTAAGAAAAATCACGGATTCGCAGTTACTTAGTCATGGTGCAACTGTCAAACTAAATAAATCGGCTTTTTTACTCGTAGCCTACTATGATATGAACTATAGCACACGTGCATGCAAAAATAACAAAGGCATTTTATGAACAGGGGAAACGGGAACCTAATTTGTACGATGCTGCAAATCTATACGTGCCACATATGTTGTAAGGGATGTAATGGTTTTCCACAGGTTTCATCCAGTCTCCATTCATATACATCACTGGCCCATTTTCAAAGTTATGCGAAATACTCAAGTGACCGGCTAAGTTTACAGACTTGAAAGGTTTCAACCGTTTGCGTTTTAGCATACTCTTTTCCGCTTTTAATTACACGTATTCGTGCAAAGGCACCAGATTTAGAATTAAATTTAACGATTTTGGCGGAGTGCTGCGCAACGCTCCCGTTACAGCAATGGACACTAGCCGTTAAAGTTTTGAAAGCTTTTTCTGTGCAGAAAAAGCTCTTTTGTTCTTGGCCACCACACATGAAAAGCAAACGTTAGTTTTGGACGTATTTTTGATGTATAAGTCCACATTATCATTTTTGGTCTTAGGCCCCATTTTCTGCCAAATGTTTTTGAGGATATCCAGAAAGCACTGGTTGCCTTGCCGATCCAGTTCAGTTTGGCATCCAGTATCAGTCCTAGGTATTTCACCTGTTCACTAAGATGGATTTCCAATGCTTCCAGCTTAAAAGCTTTTAGATTCAACTTCCTTTTCCTGGTGCAGGTACAATTACTATTTTTGAGGGATTTATGCTAAGGCCCTCCTGAGTACATCAAGACTGGGTAAATTTTAGGGCCCATTGCATTCTCTCTGAAATGGTATTGTCAAACTTTCCTCTCAATATAATGACTATATCGTCTGCAAAGCCTACAACCTCGAAAACTGTTTCCTCTAAGCTAGTTAGAAGATCGATCACAACTAAGGACCAAATTAGTGGTGAGAGGACTCCTCCTTGGGGACAACCTTTTGTTGCCCGTACTTTAATATACGAACTTCCCAGCTCTGAAGTGATTTCTCTTTTTGCGAGCATGGTATGAACCCAGTTAATTATGTTCGTGTCAAAGTTCCTTTTCTTCATGGCCCGAGCCATCGACGAATAGGAAGCGTTGTCGAAAGCTCCTTCAATATCTAAGAAAGAACAAAGTGCTATTTCTTTAACCAAAAGAGCTTTTTCTACCTTTGAAACCACAGAATGCAGTGCCGTAACTGTTTACTTACTAGACTGGTAAGCAAACTGGAACTCAAATAGTGGATACTTGTCCATGTGATATGAATTGATATAATCATTCAACACTTTTTCCATAGTCTTTAATAGGACTGGTGATAAACTAATGAGTCTGTATGATTTAGGAAGCGCCTTATCTCGCTTTCCTATTTTAGGTGTAAAGATAACTTTTACTTGTGTCCATGAAGATGGAATATGGTTGAGTCTCAAACTTGCAAACTTAAAAATCTCAATTAATGGTGAAATCAACACTGCTTCTCCGTTTTGAAGCAATGCTGGAAATATTCCGTCCGGTCCTGCAGCTTTGTAAGGCTGAAAAGATCTCAATGCATTTCCTACCCGCGCTTTCTTAAAGATTTGATCAGCCAAGTCGTTTTTTGTTTCAACAGACATTTGAGGTGTCTTTGTAGAAACATTTTTCACCTACAAGTGATCCATCGCTGTTTGGATCTACACACAAAACTAATCCAGGAAAATGGGTTTCCATAATCAACTTTAACGTTTCACTAGGAGTTTTTGTATAAACTCCATCCTCATTTTTCAGATTTTCAAGTTCAATCGTATGATCCTTTGCAAGAGGTCTCTGAAGTCTTGCGACTTCCGGAGTATTGCTTATGTTTTCACACGTTAGAACCCAGGATCTTCGTTTGGATTTTCTTATTTCTTTATTGTACTCAGTAAGTGCACCCGCATAGGGGGTCCAATCTGAGGTTCTTTTCGCTTTATTAAACAATCTACGAGACGTTTTACGCAGACGTTCCAATTTAGAGTTCTGATTCTTTGATAGGACAACTATTGGTGAAAGAATTTAAAATCTTATCATTTACTTTTTGGGAAAATGGTAAGAGTGGGGATAGACGTGGGCGGCACAATCTTCAGGAAGTCTGTCTAACTTTTTTTCTTCTTTGAGACTTTGAGACGATGGCGAAAACATACATCAGACTGAAGGCTGAAGCAAGTAGGATTGGGCTTTTGAATAATGCGTTTAAAACAAAATACATGAAAGGAAGAGGCTCCAGAGAAGACAATGTTAGCCTCCCACCACGAGTTAAGAAAGACGGTGATGAAATCGAGTTAGTAGACAAATTCGTGTATCTGGGATCATTGGTGACCACCGACAACGACACCAGCAGAGATACAAAGGCGCGTTATGGCTGGCCTACTTTGGACTCCAAAGGACTCTAAGATCGAACAAGACTCATCAAACTATAAAGTTGACCACCTACAAGACATTATTTTGGCCGGTAGTCCTCTACGGCAACAAAACATGAATATTGCTTGTGCAGGAGCGACGTGCCTTTAGTGTCTTTGAACGGAAAATGTTGCGTACGATCTACGGTGAAGTGCAAGTGGAAAACGGAACGTGGGGGAGACAAATGAACCACGAATTGCATCAGTGCTGGGAGAAATTCCCATCGCATACACCGCAAAATGTTTCAACTTGTCATTCAATGCCCTAAATACGATTCATGTACCAGTTGTACCTTCATGGATCATTTTATGCATTTATACAATAATTTGCCACAGGAAAAATGATGAATTTTAACAGACGCGCAATATTTCTTGGACTTCAATTACAGCCAAAGCACGCATAAACAACGGAATTGCTTAAAATCAATAGACATGACATGAAATATCCAATTTAGTTATGCCAAATCTAGCATTCCATATATGAGTATTAGATAACGCCGAAAAATACATTTTTCTTTCAAACTGTGTGCTGTACTTATCCTCAAGTGAACTTGTTTTTAAAAAGCCGTTCTCTTCAGCTAATAAGAATACGTCCATTACCTGCAATGAGAAGAGCAAAAGCATATAATTAGTTCTTCATTATCATATCGCAGACAAGTCCAATCCCAAAAAGTATCCAACCACAGCGCAAAATTCAAACCACCAAAAAAGCACCATTGTTTACCCATCCACTTCGACCGGGAGGTGGCAAACTATTTCCAAATTGTTCCCAATGACGCGCCATCAAAAACCCATTGAAAATGTTGCTCGGATTTCAAATCACCATCTTGTCGTCAGCGCCATTCCTCTTGAGCCAATGTTTAATCGCATATGGTCGCAAATTGCTAATCAAAACGAGCTACCGGACAAGATGCGCCGGTAAGAATGACGACGGCGACGACGACGACGATGATGATGATGATGATGATGATGTGTAGCAACTGGGGTAAATGTTACGGAAATTTCTAAGTCTACCGGGCAAGGGCACGGTCCTGTATCGGTACGGCTGATAATAGATTCAGCAATCAGGCAATCTGCTGGACAATCTGCATACGACGACACCGGGGCCTGCATACTAACGCTATATTCTACTTTAAGTGGATGCAAGTAAACAATGTTTTCTGTTTAGCAATGATCTGCCTTTTTCCGGTTCAGGTGTTAATATTCAGATGCATGCAACTGGTTTTCTACGTTCAATTTTGATTGTTCCATCGGAACACAGCCTAAATGGTGACAAATGAGTCACTTATCAACACCTTAAACACTTATCGAACCATTGCTACCTGTGATTTGTTGTCAAATGGTCGACATTCTTGCACGCATCCAAAACGAAACACAAAAAATGCTTTACCCCTGATCTAGTGCAGTCACCAAGAGGAGAAACATAGGAATTTTCATCAAGTTTGATCGATCAATCCCCGCTCGGAAATCGATCCGAAATAGCATCCACGCCGATTCGAACACACAAACAAAGCAAACTCTCGAGGGACGCAAATTTCTTCCGCCATCACTCGAACGATGCAAATTGCAAAGCATCGTCAGGGAGCAAAGCCGTGAAAGGCACCTTCTCAGCGATAACAACAAAACATTCTGGACTTGATAACGCAAATTTAAGTTCTGACCTAGAAACCTTGCACGGGGCGGAGCACACCCCGGACCCGTGTCATAATTGCCGAATTGTTTGAAGTTCGAATTCCTAAAAAAAAAACCGTTTCACCCTTTCTTCCCCACCACTCTCAGCATGCCTTCGAACACGCTTCAGCACGAAACTGACGAATCGAAATAGATTCGAATTTATTTCATTTTGATTAATCGACGACGATACCAGAGGGAGAGCGTCGTCGTCGACGAAGCTCGCGTGCTCGATAGAGCGATCCTCATGCGAATAACACTAAAAATAGGATCACTCCGCCATCGCTTCCGCCTCCATCCCTGGCCGAACTCTGGGTCGATTTAAATCATTCGTTCGACAGCACAAAACACCCGGAGCGATTATTTAGATAGAAGGAAACGATGCACAATTGAGACGTCGGAGGTGATAAATTTTAATCGACCAAAAAGTCCCAACTAACCGCGTGAAAACACGGACGGTGCCGCCAGTGTCTTGCACCGACGTTTTGGCCGGATATCGTAAGCTGCTCTCATAAGCCCTCTGTAGACCCGAGGCTTAGTGTATACTTTCTTTAAAAAAAAAAAACGCGGCATGTGGTTCGCTAGACGCAAATTTGAAGGTGTAAGAGGTTATCTTCCGTGTATAGTCAAAATGTAAAATCAGCCAGGAGACGCAAGTTGCTTAGACATGACGAACGCGTTATCGGTTGCCGTCAAGGTGCAAAAGATTGCTGTATCGAAGCAGTTTCGACGGTTCCAGATAACGGCTTATCATTCATCGTTTTGTGGCGTTTATCGCTCTGGCCGTGGGCCTCACCAACAATTTGGGAAATTTTACTATTCTCCTTAGGTATTGCAGTCAAAAAGGAACCGGAACTGATTTTAAAAGAGAAATGCAACAGATTTGGTGAGTTTTATACTTTAAAAGAATTTCGATTCAGTATTTGTCTGAAAGTTTTTATCATAGTTTTGAGGGTGTATGTGAGGTTGATCTTCCAAAATGAGCAACTGTAATGTCAACCCAGAATCATAAAAATTCTTAGAATATGCACACTTAAATTTTTTTACAGTATTCGGTAATGTTTTACAGAACTTTCAACAGCTGAACGTTCGGTAATCCGATTTACCGGATTTCGGTGAAATTTTACAGTATTCCGGTAAAAAAATTACCGGAACTTGTCAAATTTTACCGAAATCCGTAAATTCGGATAACCGAACGTTCAGCTGTTGAAAGTTCGGTAAAAAATTACCGAATACAGTAAAATTTGCTCAGTGTGTAGACTTCAATTTCGTTTGTTTCCAATACATATTCAGACCTTTTTCGGAGTATGCAATGGTTACAAAAAATCATTCAATTACCGGAGCT
The DNA here is from genome assembly GCA_024533555.2 of Aedes koreicus. Classification (NCBI taxonomy): domain Eukaryota; kingdom Metazoa; phylum Arthropoda; class Insecta; order Diptera; family Culicidae; genus Aedes; species Aedes koreicus. Next base: position 267,767 of record JAHHFK020004112.1, on the reverse strand, counting down.
GGTTACATCCTGCACTGACCTATGGAATAAAGGATGTTCCGATGAAAATTTAGTCAAACAGTAATGTGTGTGAGTCGATCAAAGTTTTTATTAATAAGTCAAATTCTCTTGCTTTTTCTAGTTCATTTAATAAAAAAAAACAGGAGAAATATTCAGCTAAGCTACCTTTTTACCGAATGCAAATTGCCGGGTCTTTCGTTTGACGCCTGCCATAAGATTTTGTACAGTCTCCTTGTCCACTTTATTCGCCGCAGAACGCTAGTTTGCCTTGAACTCTTTCTCGCTCACAATAGCTTTTTGAGTCTTCTTTAGGTTCCGCTTGACGATGATCCAATATTGTTCGATTGGGCGTAGCTCTGGCGTGTTGGGAGGGTTCTTGTCCCTGGGCAACACTTATACGTTGTTGGCAGCATGGCCTTTTTTCGTAATGGCAATATGCGAAATCCGGCCAAAATAGAACGGAACAATTGTGTCGCTTCATGAAAGGCAGTAGACGTTTTTGTAGGCACTCGCTCAGATAAATTTCCTGGTTGACGGTTCCGGTCGCAATGTAAACGTTGCTCTTCAAGCCACAGGTACAGATGGCCTGCCGCACCAGATATTTCGTCGCGAACAGTTTAATGTGCTTGAAAATATTTGCCACCTTTCTCCGTCCGGTTGCCGTATAAAATTCCTGTCCAGGAAGTTGTTTAAAGTCTGCCTTGACGTACGTTTCATCGTCCTCTACCACGCAATCAAACTTCGTCAGCATCGTCGTGTATAACTTTCGCGATCGTGCTTTGGCCGACGTGTTTTGATTATCGTCGCGTTTTGGAGTCACCACTTTCTTGTAAGTCGACAGTCCAGCTCGTTTTTTAGCTCTATCCACGGTTGAAGGCGCCACTCTCAGCTTCTTTGCGACAGCTCGGACGGAGAGGTTGAGGTTCCGCTCGAAACAGCGGGCAAATCTTTTTGCCATCGCTGTGGCCTCCGGCTTTCGACTTCCCCCCGATCCAGCTTTCCTGGCTGTCGACAAACGGTCATCGAACACTTTTAATACGTTGGTTACAGTCGATTTAGCCACATTCAGAGTTTGGATTTTCGACATGCACGTGCAAAATTTGGATGCGTTGCTTCTCTTCCTTCGACGACATTTTGATAACTGAAGTGCTAATCTCAAAATAAAGGTAGAATGCTACACGCACACATCTTCAAAATGAGGGGTGTACAATTCTTTTAATGCACGATGAAAAGAAATGCGTCAAGTTTACACCCTTTATATACTGCGAATATTTTGTGTTCTGGTACCACACCAGACTCTTATCAGTAAAAGTGATTTATCGAGAATGACGATGGGAGCGCTTAGGAAAGCGGTTTTTTCTTCAACTTACCATTCAGGCTAAACTAGACTAAGTTCTTAGTCTTAATAATCTTATCAGTCTTGATATTGGTGATTTGGTTTGATAGCATTCTGCTTATAGCTTCTTATAAATCAGTTCTCTTGCAATAGCAAGTTTCAACCAGTTTAACCTTTTAAAAGAAAATGAAATCAGAAGCAACCTGATAGAAGATTATTTTTTTCGATGCTGCGTATTACTTCTTATTCTTTAGTTCACTCCATGCTACTACTAGCTTGGCGGTTGGGAAAATGTGATTTGGTAAGTGAATAAATGCTCTTTTTTCATCTCATTTTTACCTACCCCGAGCTTTAATTACTTCGATCACCTTTTTTAACTAAGGTAACTGAAGCTTGCTGAAGATGTGGCCAGGGTGTGGCGCGATGTTTTCTAGTTCATGTTTTAATTCGATTTTTTTTAAATTTTTCGCTTTATACGTCGTAGTTAAGTGAGAAATTATAAGCATGAGCGTGAGCATGATTGACCGCCCGAGTTTACTGATCCTTTATTGTCAGATCAGCTATTATTACACAGAGAACCAACAGATGATGCTTGGGCCTAGCATACATCCTCAATGTGTAAAAACTGGTGATTCCGAACTAAGGCAATACCGGCGCCAGCCTCGCCCGAATGCAGGTCACGTAAGGAAGGGGTAGGAATATGTAGGAAGCACAGCTCTGCGCTTCAACGAGAAATCACTGGGATCATGATTGGGTGGCAGCAGGGTTCGTTTTGGTAAACGATATATTAAATTCACGTGGCGTTTAGTAAAATATTGAAATATTAGTATCAATTTCTGATTTGAACCGATTTAAACCAACAGTAGGGATGAAATTGGGGCCACTCACAAAGTTTGATGGTGGTTTTTCGTTATGAAAAAAGGGTTAATTTTATTAACGCTTGAGAGCCAATTTGTGCCGAGCTACACCAACAGTAAGATGCTGTTGGAGCCACTCACAAAATGGCATAGTGGTTTACTTGCTGATCCTGTTTCTGTTACTGTTACTGTTACTGTTTACCGTAAACTTTCCACTTTTACAGCTGCATCCTACCAACTATTATTGTAGGGTAACGACCCCATAAATCACCCACTTTACTATGAAGATATCAATTAAATGCTGCTATTTTCATTCATTCTTATTGACTTTTTCATAAATTTTGCCATAAGATAGAAAATTAATATTTTAAAACCTCCCCCAAGCACCATTTTTTGACCCCTGAAATTATATGTTTGCCTACTCCTGGACCAAATTTTCGCCAACATGGAAGTAAATTACATTGTTTTTGCTATAATCAGCAATAAGATTAAGGTATAGTGGGGTAAGTGAAAACTGTGGGGAAGTGGGTATTCGCTCTCAAACCACTAATTATATTGAATTATAGGGTACGGGACGGGTTTTAAGCAGTTTAGTCAGCCCCTGAGACATTTGATGAAGGTGTATGTAATCTATAATTAGAACTGCCAATATTTAGACATTAAACACTTTGCTTACGTCTGGTCTATCGGAACATACCTTCAGCAACGAGCATTAGGCTCAGAAAATTTCATAGCCATGGAATAAAGTTCCTAACTGCAGGGACTTCTTAAACGCATGCGGATTGCTTTCCGATTAAAAAAATGTTTTCTTCAGCTCCTAAATCGGTACATAAACAAACAATATTGTATGAGTGCGATTCGGTGCATGTGTGCGAAGGCGAAATGAAATAGGCCAGTTGACGATTTGCTGCAAACGTCAATTTCCTCAACCCGCTCCTTCGTTTTATCCATCCGCTCTCGAAAACAATCAACCAAAACATGTCGATTGCTACAACCACAAACTCGTCTCCTAGCAGGTTATGAGACAGACATACACGACCAAACTTTTAGTTTGTCATTGATCTTTAGATTGGCAATGTATATTTCTTATTTCATTTACTCTCACGCAAATGTTAGCCAAAACGACTGTGACGACAAACGGGATGCTTCGTTTAAAAACAAACAAATGCAAGAGACAGCAGGCTTCACGTTACATGACCGGTGTGCTATATCCATGGTTAACAAAGAAGAGAGGAAACATGGGCTCTCTCAAAAGCAACAGTGATGCCATAGCTGCTTATTTATCGTTGGGTACTATTGGACAGCTCCGAAACATATTTTTTATTGCAAATGATAGTGCCAGATGATGGACAATATAATCATAAGCATAGATCAACCTCCAATGACTGAAAGAAACATGAAATAAATAGCGATTTCATATTATCTAAATCTGTAATAAATTTAACTCAATGTCCAACATCACATTCTGGCAACAAGCTCTCCGGTAGACGCGATACAAATGCAAAATACAGAAAGGCAAAATTTGAGCGAACTTCTTCAGCTGGTCAGAAACTGATGGTTTCTAGATGATGTATTTTATATCTTCAAAATGACAGTAATAAATTGGTAATCAATCATGATACATACATCGAATCATTGGCCCAATAGATAAAGCTTATGATCGTATCATGAAAAATGAAATAATTTGGAAAATGTAGGAGTTATAGACCTATTTCCTAAAAACTGATTAAAATAGTGACCCCTGATTAAGCCGTTCCCTACCCTATTCATTTTTTTATCCTTTTCAAAAACTTGCTTTCTACATCATAATCGTTGCTCCGCGCACGGAGAACACAGCTATAGCAATTAAAGTCTGTTAAAATGGTTTTGTAGCTTTCAATCTACTTTTATACAGATCGCTTGTTACAACAGGTACTTCTTCGCGAATTTGTCCATCTATCTCTTCCGGAACTTTTCCGGAACCTCCATGCGGGACGTACCGACAAAAAACTCGAGGCCGGGGATTTGTTTGATGTCCGCCTTGATATATGTCTCGTCGTCCATGACGGGACAGCCTGGCTTGACCAGCCACTCACGGTACAGCTCCGCGCACGCAATTTGGCCACCGTATTTTGCTTGTCAGTCCGGGTTGGCGTCTTCCTGACCTTAAAAACACACAACCCAGCCCGCTTCATGGTCTGCTGGACGAACCACTTCGAAGAATTGACCTTTTAAGTCTCGGGTGGAAAGGTTCGGGTTATTCTTAAAGTACTGCCTTATCTTCCGCGCCTTCTCTGGGTATTCCGTTTTCGGTTTTCGGCCGCTTCCAGCGCGACGCTCGATGGTCTTCGTCTCCTGGAACATCTTCACAACGCGGGACTCGGTGGAATGGTGGTTTTCAAGCCTTTTGCCGATCCATCTGTGCGACTAACCAGGATTATCGATCACGGCGCCCTAGATTTGCTGGCGTTGATCTTCTTGTTTCGAATGCATCTAGAAAACTACTTGACAAATCGCGATAATTTTGCACACATGAAAATAACACTCTAAACTAGTATTACTCAAAATTTCATTAATTTTTACCCACTCGATAAAAAGTTGCACCCAAAACAAAGTGTCGCATTTTTTCCGAGTCCAATCTTTACACTTTTAAAATGTGTTAAAAAAATTTAAATACAAGATATTGTTTTCTGAGGCAATTTTAATTGAAGCAATGTTTATTGCAAACATTTACGACACATAAGCTAGGAGAACCCATCCCCCCCCCCCCCCCCCTTTGGGGCTGTTTGAAGAGCTTGAGACGTTTCTCAAAAGCATCACACACGGCACGCATCTGGTCCATCGGAATCTCGTCCCAGATCTTGGAAATTCTTAAATTGGTCCATAGTGGTCACATAATGTTCACTCTACTTAGGCTGCATGTACGACCATACATAAAAGCCCAGGATATTAAGGTCCGGGGAGCTGGGAGGCTACAGAGTCTTATCGAGATAATCAGTCAAATTCTACACCACGTTTGGACGATATTCGCCGTGAGGGGCTGGCGCGTTTCCTGTTGAAATACGTAATGATCTTTCCCGTAGAGGTCCCGCAGTATCGGGGCCACAACCTTCTCCAGAACCTCGGTCTTATAGTACGCGGCGTTGATTTTCACGTTTTTCTCGATAAACACCAGTGCACAGTGGTCCAGAATGCGAATTTAGCTGGAAAGATACGTTTTCAGCCTGAGTTTGAAGTTTTGGAGCAAAGTTGTCTTCTACAAAGTTGTTTCTAATAATAAGGCCCTTCGTTTGGTATGAATGGAAACTAGATTGGTCCTTGTTTTCAGAGAAATCGAAAATCTAACTTTTTTATTTGCAGAAATAAAGGCATGTATTTTTCAAAACGATGGACATTAAACATTTTTAAGCAACTTTGGTTGAACACATTTTTCTGTAGCTTTTGAAATGACCGAATTAGAGCAATTTTTCCAACGTAGATTAGGGTGTCCCTATAAAAATCAGTTGTTTTACTCTAACTTTTTTATTTCAAATTTTTCAGCAAAGCTGTCATGCCATTGATTCTAGATTCTAGATTCGCTATCGTATGTCAAACAATTTTTTTTTGTAAAAAAATAAGACTTTTTCAAATGTATATCTCATTGGTTGGGGCAGGCAAAAAAAATTCCTCAACTGCATTTGGAAGGATTTATATTATTGCATATTATATTTGAAAACTGGAGATAGGTATTTTTTTTAAATTGAGTAAAAAACATTTGAAAAGGGCGTTATTTTATGAGAAAATCGTAAATAACTCGCTAACGCAAAAAAAAAATGTAGGTCAAAAGTTACATCTTTTCAAGTTCTCAAAACCATCTTAAAGAAAACTTTGTTGGAAAATTTGAAATGAAAAAGTAAGAGCAAAAAATTGGTTTTAGTAGGGACACCCTAATCTATTCAATTTACAGTTCAATAAGTAAACTTTATTTAACACGATAGAAAGGGTTAGTTTTTTTATGAAGGTTTACTGTTGGGACTTTAAAAAGAGTAGAAACCTCTACGCCAGGCCTTTGATGATATCGTTGCGTAAATCCTTTCGAATCATTTTGCCAGCCGTACACGGAACATGTCGTCCAAGAAGACGCTGTTGCAAATGACTCGGAAGGAGCCACGTTCGGGAATTTTGAGTCCTTTCGTCTGTCTTTTTCAATTGTCTTTTTGTTAGTCAGTGTAACGTTTGCAAGTTTAATGCGGCGTTTCATAATTTTCTCAGTGTTTTGTAGTTCTGTCCATGAACTGTATCATTTGTGTGCTATGAATGTCTCCCGAAGCAGTTTTTTTCGAACCAAAAGTAAAAAGCTATTGCATTGTTTCTTGTGCGTTAGAATGATAAAGCTTCATTCCTTTTTGAAGCATTTCACCAGCCGGATGTCGTCCATTACCACTGCGTACTCTAAAACTTTATTTTTATTCAAAACTTCGTTGCTAGAATAATATAAGAAAAATCGCTTCACCTTAAAAAAAACCTCGATACAAGTATAGCATCTAGGGTTAACAATCCCATTTTCATCTCATCACCCTTCGATTCGTGCTATTCGAAAACAAAAGATTGACGCATAATCATTTGATTTCTTACGATTTATTTCTTGTTAATTTTATTTATTTATTGTTGTTGTTGAAACCAAGCAAACTTAATAACAGAAGGAATCGATTGATTCATACATCAAATCCACTTTTTCGATCAGTATGAAAAATGGATCATGAAATGAATAATGGAACAGCTCCCCTATGGGGCTATGCATAAAGCACGTAGATTTTTTTGGGGGGAGGGGGGGTTTGACCGAAGTCTACGCTCCATATAAAATTTCAAAAAATTGTATGGAGAAAAGTCTACGAGGGGGGAAGGGGGGGTCTGAGATTTTCAAAAATTAGTCTACGTGGTTTATGAACCGGCCCTATGTGGTAATGCTTTCCAAAAGTGTGCTGATTTGTGATAATAAACTATTTCAGCTTTTTAACTGAGTTTATATGATCAAAAACAACATTTCAACTATTTGCAAATACTGTACTCAACCATTGATAACCATCTCCAAATAATAATGTTCATCGATAAAAACTATTGGAGAAATCTCAGAAGCACTTTTGGGCTGCATTACCACTGATCTGGCAACACTAGTGTGTTTCTTTCCAAATTGGTAAAGAACCAGACCAGCCCTGGGACCTGGTAGCTGAAGTTAAACTACCTTAAGGTTTTGCCAGTGCCCAGGGAACACGATAGGAAAGATTAGTTGCATTATTAATAATTTGATAATCCAAAAATGCAAAAAATTGGCTTTAAACGGCCAGCTCTGTCGTAAATAATCAAAAATATCAAATTATCTTCGAATTGATTTCTTTTGACTTTTTTATTGAAAAAATAAACAACTTTCAGACTGGGTTTGTTGTTCATAAAAATATGTTTTCATCATGAGAGAAGACAAATGTAATTCATTCGAAGCTCGTTAGCCTCAAATATATTGGATTATCTGTGTTGAAGAAAAAGGCAAAACTTCAAAATATACTGAGAAAATTTAACTTGAGTAGATGTTATGAGAAAAACCGAAAAACCGAAAAACCGATAGTGATTCGCGGCTTAAAAGCACAATGAATTTTTAAACGGAAATTAAATAAAACTGATTCACTCGGTACCATTCACAAAACACCAGGTTTGTGCTTTGCATCATGTAATTGTTCTTTTTTTGTCTTCTGCCTGTAGATTTCGAATGACAGCCAAACGTGCTCAATAAATTTCAATGAAAGAAGATTTATATTTATATATACATCATGTCAATTTGTATGATTATACCTTCGAGAAAGAGCCAAATGTGATTAAATATTCTAAGAACGTGTACTAATCTATAATGCAATGAAAATACACGTAAATTTCAATGTTTGTCGATTATCTGGTTTTTGTGCATTATTTTTTATTGAAAATTGAGCAAAGCGATTTATTATATTTTCACATGTTTACCATTTAAACGATTAACAACTTTTATTATTTTTTGCTGTGCACTTGATACTTTGATGTTTGAAAACAAACATAAATTGTGAATATTATGAAGTCCAAATTAATCACGTTCGAACAAACAAACCCTTCCGCCAGTAGGGAAAAAGCGATAACACTATGTGGTATTCCGCTACCTAAATGGGTCAATTAATCAAAATACTCCAATAGCGGACACCTCAGCGTCAGCGCCCTACATGGCTTAAGAAACAATCTCCCGTAACCGGTCATCGATCATTTTGATAGCCAATACAGTTCCTACTACGAGCGATATGTCACTGGGAAAATAAAACCACCATATTTCTCATAACGACGACGACGACGACGACGACGACGACGATGGAGACGACGGGCCTTTACAAACCAGCACATACTTCATTTATCAGTGAAAGGGGTTTGTCGCTCAATTCCCCATGTGTTATGTGGGTATGTTAAGTATTTGCCATTACTTAAACTAATTAACACTCGGTCAATAATCGAGTTGTTTGCCGTCGTAGAGAGTGTCCTCTTCAACACCCCAGTTGAAGTGCATCGTCGTCTTTGGTATCGATAGGTATAATTGATTTATGTGTCAATTGTGCTGTTACAAACGATTAGCACTTTCGTCACCTAGATCTGCCTGCATGACGACCGCACACGGCTAAAGAATGACTCTTGTGACAGTGTGTGGCTAAAGAAGATGGCGGGTGCCTGGGGTCAACCTACCGGTGTTATCTTGCCATGCCTAATGCGTTAGATTCTTAGTAAGCCGGCGTCGGTGGTGTAGTGGTAAGCGTGACTGCTACTTGGCACCCCAGTAGGGTCTGGGTTGAATCCCAGTCGACGTCGGTGATTTTACTGAGGCGAAAAAATCTGGTCACGTCTTCCTTCGGAAGGGAAGTAAAGCCGTTGGTCCCGGTTCATATTCATGAGTCGTTAGGTAGGGTCCAGGTGATGGAGTCGTCTTCCTGGCGTCGGTGATTGTCACCATGTGAGGAAATAGGCCGACGTAAAAAAAAAGATTAAAAAAAAAAAAAAAAGATTCTTAGTAAGCAGATAGCAATCGTTTAGTAGTGGTGAATCAACCACATGAAACCATGTTTCTTTCGTTCTGTTGAATTCAATTGACACTGCTGTCATTTATTAAATCGGACTGAGCGCTACACACGCGACATTATCAATCTTCAACATAGCAATTTACAGCGAGAGAACTTTAGGGCAATCGAGTGAGTGGAGAATGTTTCCTCTGTATTAATGGCTTGCGTGCGTTTAAGAGATAACACATGGTAAACACAGATTAGCAACAGATATCATGATCTTGAAGTACGAAGAACCACCGACTGTGTCGCAAGAAGACACTCACGTGCAGTGAAAAATGCGAGTGCATTGACGCAGTACTCTAGAATGCACCAACAAAACAATACAAAAAGAAATCAACACCGCAATTAACGAAAATCACGAAAAATGAAAAGAAATTTATGAGCTCAGTTCAATTTTATTTCAGTACAATGTCATTAACTTCTGTAGTTGATTATTAGAGCGTGTTGTCTGCTGAAATGATTTTTATTTTGAGCGAGAAATAAGACTCAAACAAACGCTTCATCTGCACAAGTTGAAACCGCTACAGGATGAAAGGTCGAAGGGGCAAAAGACTGAAAACATATCGTCGCAGAATAAGCGATTTAATAAAATTATTAACAAGCAGTTCGAAACACATCTTCAATATATGAATAGTTCTTCGACAGTAAAACCTATAGAACGAGGCAACCCGGGATTCAGTTTGCACAGTTCGAATTTCTTCTTGTTGTAAAGGATCATTTCGAAAGGGTAAGATGTGGCCCATTTAGTATTGAAACAAACATGTTTGATTCTTACAGTGACCCTAGTGGTCAGATTTGGAAATTATGACATTCTATGTGTTCTCGTATAACAATAACAACATCAGAAGTACAGAAAGTACAGAGTCTGTCTGTCTGTCTGTCTGTCTGTCTGTCTGTCTGTCTGTCTGTCTGTCTGTCTGTCTGTCTGTCTGTCTGTCTGTCTGTCTGTCTGTCTGTCTGTCTGTCTGTCTGTCTGTCTGTCTGTCTGTCTGTCTGTCTGTCTGTCTGTCTGTCTGTCTGTCTGTCTGTCTGTCTGTCTGTCTGTCTGTCTGTCTGTCTGTCTGTCTGTCTGTCTGTCTGTCTGTCTGTCTGTCTGTCTGTCTGTCTGTCTGTCTGTCTGTCTGTCTGTCTGTCTGTCTGTCTGTCTGTCTGTCTGTCTGTCTGTCTGTCTGTCTGTCTGTCTGTCTGTCTGTCTGTCTGTCTGTCTGTCTGTCTGTCTGTCTGTCTGTCTGTCTGTCTGTCTGTCTGTCTGTCTGTCTGTCTGTCTGTCTGTCTGTCTGTCTGTCTGTCTGTCTGTCTGTCTGTCTGTCTGTCTGTCTGTCTGTCTGTCTGTCTGTCTGTCTGTCTGTCTGTCTGTCTGTCTGTCTGTCTGTCTGTCTGTCTGTCTGTCTGTCTGTCTGTCTGTCTGTCTGTCTGTCTGTCTGTCTGTCTGTCTGTCTGTCTGTCTGTCTGTCTGTCTGTCTGTCTGTCTGTCTGTCTGTCTGTCTGTCTGTCTGTCTGTCTGTCTGTCTGTCTGTCTGTCTGTCTGTCTGTCTGTCTGTCTGTCTGTCTGTCTGTCTGTCTGTCTGTCTGTCTGTCTGTCTGTCTGTCTGTCTGTCTGTCTGTCTGTCTGTCTGTCTGTCTGTCTGTCTGTCTGTCTGTCTGTCTGTCTGTCTGTCTGTCTGTCTGTCTGTCTGTCTGTCTGTCTGTCTGTCTGTCTGTCTGTCTGTCTGTCTGTCTGTCTGTCTGTCTGTCTGTCTGTCTGTCTGTCTGTTGGGTAAGATTTTTATGATGGTTTGAGACCCCTTCCTCTCTTTAAAAGGGGGGTGCCATACAAATGAAACACAACTTTCTGCATATCTCGTGAACTAATCAAGCAAATGGAACCAAATTTTGCATGAGGAGGTTTTCGAAGGCAAGAAATGTTTTATAGTGCTTTGAAACCCCTCCCTCCTCTGGAAGGCGGGGTTCTCATACAAATGAAACACAAATTTCAACCAAACGTGTGAATTATCCCGGCAACTAAAACACAAAATGTGTATTTCTCGGGTAAAAAGCATGCTCTGATAGAAGTTTGAACTAGAGGTTCCAACCCGGGATATCCCGGGACAAAAAATCCCGGGATTTTGAAAAATTCGGGATTTCCCGAGTCCCGGGATAAGATTTTTCACCATCTCGAAAATCCCGGGATTCCCGGGACACACATTTCTTACATATTTTTTCGCTTTGAACCCCCCCCCTCCCCCCACTTTTTTTTTCCCCCCCCCCCCACCCTCACCCTCCCCCATTCCCCCTATTTTTTCGCTCAAATCTTCTCCCACTTTCTTCTATACATCACACCCCCCCTCCCCATTCCAATTTTCTAATTCTCTATACATTAATTGTTATGTTTGTGTTCTCCGTGCGTGGAGTAACGATTATGATGTAGAAGGAGATGTCTCGCTCATCGCCATGAGGCACCAAGAGTGGACAATAATGTTTTTTGCTAGAATGAAAGATATGAAGAGAAAGTTGAAAGTTCCGTCAGTGTACGGTAGGCTAGAAATAGAACAGAGGTATTGAAAATTGAGTGAAAGGGCATGGTAAAGTAGTATTCGAACCACAGGCGCTTCGTTTGCCTAACATCCCACTATGGGGTAGCTCGAGGAGCAGATCACCCTGCCACCTGTATGCATCAAAACAGAGTGTGGGCAATCTACTGCTAGAAAACTATCGCAAGCTATCGGTAGTATTAGAGTGCGTTCTGCCGCGCTTCTTTTGCCTCGTCGAGGTGGCAGGGTGATCTGCTCCTCGAGCTACCCCATAGTGGGATGTTAGGCAAACGAAGCGCCTGTGGTTCGAATACTACTTTACCATGCCCTTTCACTCAATTTTCAATACCTCTGTTCTATTTCTAGCCTACCGTACACTGACGGAACTTTCAACTTTCTCTTCATATCTTTCATTCTAGCAAAAAACATTATTGTCCACTCTTGGTGCCTCATGGCGATGAGCGAGACATCTCCTTCTACATCCTTCTACAATAAAAAAAACCAACCCCTTTTTTTAGGTTATCCCTCACCACCACATTCTTTTAATAATAAGAGTATACCCCCTTATTTTATATATTCCCCCCCCCCACACACACGATTTCCAACTCTATCTCTCTTATACAAAAATTAATATATAATTTCACTAGATAAAAAGCAATATGAATGTTTCATACAATATACGAGACATTTGTTCTATGTACAAAATCCATGATTACGAAGCGAGTGAAAGCTTATTTACGAAAATAAATTTTCAGTGCACAATGTCATGCGAATACCGAATTGAGCTAAGACAATACCAAAATAATACTTACTTCCCGAGCAGAACACAAAAGCATATGAATACCTAATTTTGATCTTGATAACTGGCCTTGGTATTAGAGAGCTCAGATTAAGAGGTAAAATACCTAAGCAAAATATCAAAGAATTGCAAGCAAAATGTCTCTAGAATAACTAAACTTGATATTCCCGATACCTGGGTAAGTATCTGGTCACCTGAGAGGTATTATTTTGGTATTGTCTTCCCTCAATTCGGTATTCGCATGGCATTGTGGGAACAATTTGATGGTATTAACCTCAGGTATTTTACCTCTTAATCTGAGCTCATAAATACCAAGGCCAGTTATCAAGTTATTCGCTTCTGCTCGGGTAGTAATACAAAATTTGTGCCAATGTAGCCTTACATCCAATTATTTTAAAGGCATGGCTGAAATTTGGAAACACTTCGATAGAATTGCGGATGACAAAGAAAAAGCACGATGTCGGAAGTGCGAGCAAATTTTGTCGTGCAAGGGCTCTTCGACCAGTGGCTTGCTCCGGCACATGAAGAACAAACACGACATGGCACTGTGGTACGAATCGCCAAATTTCGCGACAAAAATCGATAACTCGAAAACCATTAACTTTAGACATATGATGTCTTTGGAAGATTTAATCTTTAAAAAAGGATCTATCTATCTTTTGGTTTGGGTAGTGACTAGGGTGGCCCTTTTATGTTCATAATAAAAATACTAACTTTTTATTCGTGGGTAGTATGGTGAAAGATTGTATATTTGGTTTGAGTAAGTACTACCTTTCAAATGCTCTTTGATCAATTTCAACTACTCCTATTCAATTGTTCACAATCTGCCGTACACTAACGGAATTTCACAACCTGCCGTACACTAACGGAATCTCTTCATATCTTTTGTAACAGCAAAGATCCTGTCCACTCCTAGAGCCTCATGGTGATGAGAAAATATTTGCTTCTACATCGTCGAATCAATCGTGTTACTGAATTAGCTCTATGAACAGTAAAATATTGTAAAATCTTCACTGTCATAAATACAAGTAATCATTAAAAGTAACGGGCGGCAACATAAAATTTTGAAAGTTTTCGAGGCCCATATTCTCAAGAACAAACGAGCTCAGAGAGAAATGAGAGTGTGTATGTCTCTTTCTCTCTCTTCCTCTTACTCTCTTTCTCTCTCTCATTCTCTCTTCCTCTCTCTTTCTCCTTTATCTGGTATGAACTGCATTGAAAATTCGGCTAAAAGTTTACGGTACAACAAAAGCAAAAATGTTCCGGCTTCTTCTCTTTACCATATTCTAAGATCCCCAACAACTATTCGCAAGCAAGTTAGTGGAAGACCACCCAAAATTCTGTACGCAAAAGAAGTTCGTTATCTTGCTCGTGCCTTCAACAACAAGGATTTACTATGCAAACGGGATGCCGCTAAAGAATTCAACTGTTCGCACCATAACATCTGCAAAACATTGAAAAGATTTGGAATACAATGCCGAAAGAAGACAAGAGCCTCGAAATTCAATGAGAAACAGATTTCGATGGTAGTAAAAAAAATTTGAAGAAAATTTTGATCCCGTTTCTATAAAAACATCATGCAGATGGACAATACGTGTTTCGGCCGGCTAAAGAGTCATTGCAATACGCAAAAAAAAACAATCGTTCCTGAATACCCATTCGATCCAATTTGTACCCGAAAACCACAACCCGACATAACTTCCTAAGTGTCACCCAATCAAAGATTTTTGAATTTTGAGCTCCTTGGTGTACAAAAATAACTGGAAATTCACGAATTGCAAACAGTTGATTGGTAGAATCAAGAGATGCATTCTCAAAGTTGACATGCAGGCCGTACAACACTCCTGTTCCGACATCAAACGGAAGCTTAGCCGAACAGCAGATTAAGGACCGTTTTCAAATGTCCACTTATTTATTTTCAACAATGGACAATGTATCAATAATTGCAATGAATCAGATCTTCATCAGGTATGTTTTTTTTTTCTTGACAGCTTGAGTAAGAAATGCCAAAGTTTTAATTGCCACCCGTTATTTGCTGTTGACTCAGGCACTTTTAAGAAAATGACAGAAACTCTCTCCTACTTGCAAAGTGCCACGACCAACTTGGCACAACACAACCCTTACGTTCACTGACTAAAGTGGAGGGATGATGTATCCTAAAATCCAAACTAGTAATGATATTCATACATGTGCTAACTAAAACCCTCACTCTGTAGAATAGACAACCTGACTGAATTCAGAAATCACTATCTCCTCCTACGATTTCTATCAAGCTGACTCTTATATTAAATAATTTCAAATCGGTAATCATCCCGTAACAGGTACGCAAACATTCATAAGCCCTCAGCTAACCCTTCTGTCGTTTGATTTGGCTTCCATGGATGACAGTTACAAATCCATCAGATACGGCGCTTCGGACTGCAATCACTTCCTCATGCGGGGTTGACTCCGGCGCTGATTACTTACAACGGTAAACAAACTATGAAGTGCATGTGTTGGATTTGTGATTGTGATAAGATTTCCGTTGGAAATGTCGCTGTTGGTGGAAGGATTATTATGTTGAAAACCATTGTGTTAATTAACTGTAATGTTGGAACGTATAACAGTGGAAGCACTAGACATTGTCAGCAAAATGTTGACGCCCCCTGCCCGGCACCGGGATGTACACAAAGTTGCTTAGCACAAACTAGATCTTAAAAGCGTTCCACTGATAACACCAGATACGTTGGTGCCAGGCCCGGAGACAGATGCAGCAGCTTTTATTCCAGTCACATATGCGCATTCTATACATAGGAAAATAAGCTCCCATTCCCGTTTGCTAGTTTTCTCCACAAAGCAGCAGCTTACAACAATGTTGCAAAGGCAAGATTCTTTGGTTGTCCCGGACCTGAGGAAGAAATGACAGTCATTTCCGGGAGTTTTCCCACCCCCTGTGCCCAGTTCAAGTTCGAAAAAACCAGCTCTGCACGAATGACGATGATGACGATGATGATGGGGAAAAAGAAATTATTCTCATCCTGTATGCTGGTCTGAGCCCTGGCTGTAACGGCTTTTTTGCAAAGGAGACCCTCCGGAGGAAGAGCGAGCGCTTCATTATTCCCAACCACGAACTTCCCGGCAGAAGGTTCTTATCTAAAGTCCTTCTCTTGCTTCTTGGTTGCTTTACACTCTCTGAGCATTACTCCAGAAGATATTAAAAAGAAAAAATCATCCGAATTACGTATTACTAAAATTACTGTCACATTGGAAGTCCCGGAACTGTCAGCTTAATGTCCGACTATCGTTTCTTATCGACAAAAGCGACACAATCCGGAACTTCCAGTTTTACCGAAAAAAGTCTGAATTCTACACAATTCGTGGATACAATCCGACGCAGGAGAAAAACTGAACATTAAACCATTCCAGAGAAAATGTGCAAAAAATCGATGACTTTTTGGCAGCAGCATGACATGGCAGAATACGAGTTGCCACTATCGAAGCATACCTACAACAGTGCTTTGCTGTAGTTTTTTTTTCGCCTCTTTTTCCGAAACTTGCTGATGGCATTCTGTAAAAGGAACCCACCGTACTGCAGAATGTTGCGGTGCATTGTTTGAGCAAACATTGGCTGAGAGGTAGAGCACACCTAGTCCCCACTCCCCCTCTCACCAGACCGGTAAAATAGTAGGCGGAGGTTACGAGGTGACGTTTCGTGGATCGATCTGTGGTTTTGCCGACAACTCATGTCGACTCGAAACTGCAAAACGATGACGTACAAGCAGCTGCAGGTTTTTTGCTCGAACCGGTGCATTTTGGGGTTGGCCTTCGATGTGTTGCTAGAATTCGTTAACTAATTCACATTTGAAGTTTTCAGATCGTTCACAAAATAAAAAGAACTGCGGAGAAGAAAAAATGGAGTAATATCTCCGCCCCCCCACCACACGCACATAACCCCCCCTTCTTAGTTGAGTAAACACCAAAAAACACAACTCCTTATTATTTTTTAATATTATTATTTCTCTTCTGATGATCCTCCTCAACCGCCGCCGACCACCCATTTAAAAAGATTTTTAATATAAAAGAGGGAGAAAACCCCCCAATTAAAAGCACTAGGTTGCAGCACAGAGAACAGACGTTCATCTTCGGTCTGCTACTTGTGTAAAACTTTAAACCGACATTTCAAGTGTGTGTCGTTATGCTCCTGGTAGGCGGCGCTGCAGTTGTGTGATAACTGTCATGTCAATGTTTATCAATAAAAAGCCAAGCACATAACTTGAAAAGTTTTGTTTGTTTTTCTCTGCACTTGCTTCTCATACCGGCTGCCCCCTATACTTTTACACACGTTTTTCAAGAAAGGGTATATGGACATCAATGTCTGTTCCCCCACACTCCAACCAACACCCCCCCACCCTCACCTAACACCCCCAATTACATCCCCCCCTCCTCTCCCCCCCCCCCCCCCCCCCCACCAACCCCCACCCAACAACTAACTCCTCCTCTTCCCCCCCCCACCTCCCCACCCCCCATCACTCATCCCTCCCCACCCCCCACATCTCACCCCCCCCCCCACCCCCCCATCCCCCCCCCCACTTTCCAACCCCACCACCCCTCCCCCATCCTCAATTTTTCTACACCAACTCCATTTTTTTTTTCCCCACCCCTCCCTCCCACACTTTTTTTTTCTCTTTTCCCCCCCTCTCCGGACCATAGGCGTAGCCAGGATTTCAAATAGGGGGGGGGGGCGAGTTTTTTTTAGAGAGAGAGAGAGAGAGAGAGAGAGAGAGAGAGAGAGAGAGAGAGAGAGAGAGAAATACATCGTCTCCAACCAGTGGTTGCACATACTGAACAATTAACATTAACGGACACTTAACGGACAATACAACGCCCGGTGGACCAGTAGAGTAGGGTCATTTTCATGTTCCGACAGATGGAGCGGGAATGGAGCCCCATTTATGTGACATTACGCCTGAATGCGGGTGGATTATCTTCTCTACTCTCACCCAAAGTATTTGACAATACCCGTCCGTTTCTTGCAACAAGATTAAACAATTCTAGGCTTGTTCTGGAATAAAAAAAAAACGATTTTAAAAACTTTCGATTTTTCCCATGTTTTTAAATCAAACCACATTGAATGCCAAACATTTAACGGATCATGTTGGATTTTTGTATAGAATAACCACCGAATTTGTTTGCAGTTTGTACTGAAAATGTACTTTTCATCCGCGACCCTCTCACCCAAAGCAACACAGAAGAAACACCGTTTTTTACTCACCATGCTCACACCGTTTGAATAGATTATATTTTTTTAATGGTTGTTCAAATAATAAGTGATTAGCTTTTAACAAACATACATTTTGAGTTGTTGTTGGTTATTTATTGTTTTTTGTGTGTGCCCTGCTCACTTTAAATATATTTATTTTATATGTTATATACAAAAAAGAAAAATCAAAAATAACAATAAAAAACGACGTAAGAAAAAAATGAAAGCAAGCTGTGTTTTTTGTGCTGAATTGTTGCTACTTGCATTCTCAACACACGAGTAGTTAGTAAATAATTTCAAAAAATTTATTCATCAATGACGAAAAGAAATTCATATGCGTTCCAACAGCTATTCCTCAATATTTTAAAAATAATTTATATACACATCTGCATCTGCGTTTTGAAATTTGAACCGATTTATCTGATATGATCCAACTGAAACACGTTCTGTCGAAACACGGTATATGTAGCAATCATGTGTATCTGAGTAGTATGAAACCAAAACGGTGTATCATTGAATTACATTAAAATTGTTGTTCAAATTGGAGAAATACAACCATTTTGCATATTTTTCTATTCGTGGTTATTTCAGCTGCATGAAAAAACATTCGTTTTGTTTTGTTTGCTTGTTTTTTTTTAATTACATGCTGGAAAATATACAACTTTCGAATGTCCATTTATGGTACTTCTGGATAAAATGAATCAAATAACTGCTTTAGACTGCTTATAATTAAAAAAAAAACCGTATGTATTTTACCCGATGATTCGTTTTGTTATGAGGGTTCTTCTGTTTATAAACACGCGCAGAACCATCGCTTATTCTTTCGGTCTTCCTCTAAACTCTCCACCGATTGCTTGTCGATCTGCCAAACTTGGAAGACATCTGCATGGAGTTATCTCAAATTATAATAATCCGTCCAATCTATCACAAAACGTTGCGATTGGTTGAGCGGACTGGAGATAATGAAATCCATTTGTATAAGGCCAAGTCCCTCCCGGTTGGTATTAAACCGATGAGCATGGATATCAATAGAAACATAAAGTTACCAGAAGGCACAAAATGCGTCTACGGACTCTTATTTTTACGAAATCCCTCAATTTCAATTTTTAATGGATTAGCATAGATTGTTCATTAGACACTTTAACTTGATTGATACAGTTATTAGTTACAGCAGTGCAATAGATTGTAGAATACAGTAGTAAAAATTGTAAGTTACGAAAAAAGAGTTTGGTTCGAGCATCGGCTGTGAAAGGTTGTGTCGATGCTTTATTACGCACTATTTTCCTATCGAGCATGGCGCGTTTCGTGTTGTTTCGGTTATCTATAATTCGGTGTAACGAGTGATCGAGTGAGCACAGTAAGAGAACAACAAAGCGTCTCTCAAGCGTTCATAAAATTATCCTTGTTTTCCTAACGGAAAACCACCATCACACTTTGTGAGTGGCTCCAATAGCATCCTTATTATTGGTTTAACTCAGATCAAATCGGATTTCCAACATTATAAAAAATCACCTTGTTTTTCCGATGAAAAAACACCATTACATCCTTACTGTTGTAATCGGTTCGAATCAGAAATCGGTACTAGTATTTAAATATTTTACTAAACGAAGCGTGAATTCAGCTTATTGTTTACCAAAACGAACCCTGCTGCCACCCAATCTTGTCATCCAAAATCCCAGTGATTTCTCGTGGAAGTGCGGCGGTGGTCTCGGCTTCCAATAAAACGTCCAAATAAACGTTAACGCATTCCTACCCTTTCCTTATTTGACCTGCATTCGGGCGAGGCCAGCGCCGGTATTGCCTTAGTTTGGGATCACCAGTTTTACACATTGAGCATGTTTGCATCATCTGTTGATCTTCTGAGTAATAACAGCTGAACTGGCAGTAACGGAATAACAACTTCGGGCGGTCAATCATTCTCATTATCCTGCTCATGCTCATAAAAACGGATAAATTATTTGAATAGGATAAGACAACTGCAACTTCTCGCCCTGACTAGCTTGCTGTTCTGCTTCTCACACGCTGACTCAAACTGTAAGATATGATCAACATATATTCTCAATAATACGAAACTACAGTACCCTAAAACAGGGAAAGCGGGGTAACGGGGCGGTTTGACCCATGCCATGAATAGTTCAAATAAATATGTTTCGTTGATACTTTTTCTAACTATCAGCTGTGTTTCTTAATCTAGTAGTATTTGGCTTCTGAAAGCTATAGCATAGGTTTGAATATTCAGTTATTTGATTAACCAAGAACTGAACATTTTATTGAGCATAGCTTCTTCAACTTTCAGCTAGCGGGGAAAAAAATCAATCAATGCTTATCTAATAGCTAACATTACAGATTAAGAGATATTTCCCTAGTAGCACATTTGTTTCAACCCAGTAAAGGTGACTGCTCTGTGACTCAATTAAGTCACAATAGAGCTGCTGAAACCAGTTTTGACTGTTGTGTGCTGCTTGGGGTTTTTAGATACTTTAGGCTACATAAGTTGGGTTCTAGGTTAAAGGAAAAATATTGTAATAAAATTGTTACTCGTTACTATTTAAAAACTATTATGTAATTACAACTTTTTTCTCATAGATGTCAATTTTTTACGCTTTTTTGCTACAACTTGTTACAAAATCGAGGCAACTTCGCGTAATTTGGCTTTTTTATTTAGGCAAAGGAGCAATCTGACAAACATCCCAAGCAACACAAAATCGTCATATTTGGTTACAGTGGCTTGATTGTGACTTAATTGAGTAGTATTGGAGTAACATCAACTGTATTGCAACAAGTTACCTTGCAACCTTCTAGAGATAAAAAATAAATAATAATATATTGAAACAAATAATAAAATTCTAAAAATAAAATCAAAACTTAGGGGGGGGGCAACGGCCCCCCCCCCCCCCCCCCCCCCCCCGGCTACGCCTATGCCTGGAGGTACCGGTTTGGGAACACATCTAGGTTCGTGTTGCATGGGTTTCAAATGGTGATTTGACAACCTGGGAGGAGGGTGCGACCGACCTCCGGTCCTCACAAGTTCCTACCTCACGAGTCAATTGATCACAAAAAACTGCCAGCTGAAACATGTTGACGGTAGTGGTTTAGGCAAAGAAATCAATTTGACAATAGCGAAGTGAGGGGGTGCGACTGAAGATCGTGTACCTGGAAATCACATTGTATATTTTCCATTCTAATTTGTTAAATTTTCCCCCCCTGTTTGGGGAAACTTTTCACTCCCAAAACTTTTCACCTTAAGAGGATGAAATTTCACACTGGAATCCTCAAAACTTTCACTTAAGAGATGAAGCAGCATGACAAACACTGAAGGCTAATTTATTTTCAGCATTTCAGTTACTTAAAAATTGCACTTCAGACCGATAGGACTCTCACCAGGACAGAGGACCAATAGTTCAGGTGGTGTGTTTGCGAACCGATTTCGTCCTTTTTTGGCTGCTTCTCTCTTTGGCTTGAAGTTTTCTTTACTGGTAAGTTTTCAAACACTCTTCGGATGTCCGGCGTGGAAAAAGAAGCTAGTTTTTTCTAACGAGTGAAAATTATTTTTTCTTCCTTGGGTTCCATGGCTTACTTGACTTCCTCAACAACTACTATGTCTACACTGAAAATATTTGTTTTTGAATTCGATTTCGCGCGTTTCGTAAACAAAGTTTTTGTACATTAAACATATGTTTCATTCATCGTGAGCAATATTCGCACTGCTTGCCATCAGCGAATTTTTTGCATTAAACTTCATTCGTACAATGCACGAAATTAATTTCGTGTGGACCAACCAATGACTGCTTCTTTTCTAACGTACCCGTACATGTTGGCGTTTCTTCGGCGAAAAAAATCATTGGTTTATTTCAAAATAAAATTAAAAGCGCCACACGCTTCGAATTTAACCTTCATCTCCACACTAGCCACATCTAGGGTCACCATAGCCTAGAGAGATGAACCATGAATTCCGTAGCAGCTCGTTCTGATTGATCAGGATCAATTCCCAAATCAGAAACATTAAAGATTAAAGATCACGATAAATTTCCATCTACCCCACGTTTGCTCTTTTTAACGTAAGGCTGCACGTTGTAAGTGTAAAAAGTTGGAGCGTCACGAAATATGTATAGTTTTTGAACGTTAATAACTCAGTCATTTTGCAATCGATGTTCAAAATTTTGGCTCAATCGATTGAGACATTCAATACGCGTCAATTCCAAAATTGTAAACCATTGATTTTAAACATTTTACCATTGAAAAATTAATAAACGTGAAGCACCGTCAAAACAAGAGTCAACCAAGCACGTGCATCTGAATGGTTGTTTCCGACCACAGAGGTTTTGTGTGTGTGTTTATTGGTACCAAAGCCGTAACATTTTCGGCATTTGCACATTTGGCAGCGTTGTAATAAAATGCGAACACGAAATTATTGCGACACATTCAACAGGGCATAACTTTTTTACCATTGGGTAAAAATCAACCAAATTTTGCACACTTTCTCATTGATGTGTATTATTTACATGCTGTCAAACTCGAAGTCGTGTTTTTCGATTCAACGAAAATGGAGGTGAACCAACGCGAGTCGAGAGAACAAATTCTTTCCAAACACCTGGAATTTCCTGACCTGTCGCACCGGCAGTTGGGAAAAATGTTGAACATTCACCATTCAACCGTCTCCAGAGTGTTGAAGCGGATCCAGGAGCGGTTGACGTTGGACCACGGCAAAGGAGCTGGAAGAAAACCGGGACCGGAGAACAAAAAGACGGAGGGAAAGGTGAAGCGGATGATTAAAGCAAATCCCAACGTCTCAAGCCGTGATTTGGCTAAAAAGATCGGCATGTCGCAGAGCTACGTCCAGAATGCAAAGAAGAGAGCTGGACTACATACATACAAGGTACAGAACTTCCCAAACCGCGATGAGCGGCAACAATCGACGGCTAAAACTCGGGCACGGAAGCTCTACGAGAAGATGCTGACAAAATATGACTGCTGTGTGATGGACGACGAAACGTATATAAAAGTCGATTTTAAGCAAATTCCGGGAGTTGCAGTTTTTCACCGGCAAGAGCAAGTTCTATGTGGACGACAAATTTAAGAAGAAGAAAATGTCGAAGTTCGCCTCCAAATATCTCATTTGGCAGGCCATCTGCTCTTGCGGACTGAGGAGTGAGCCTTTCGTGACAAAGGGCACAGTAAATGGCGAGATCTACAAATCTGAGTGCCTCGAGAAGCGCCTTTTGCCGTTCTTGCAGCAGCACGACGAAGCTCCGCTATTTTGGCCAGATTTGGCATCATGCCACTATTCTCGCGAAAAGTGTCTACAGTATTGGACAAAACATATGCAACTGATTTCGCACATTGATAAAATGACTTGATAAACTTCAAAAATTCACAATGGAAACGAAGTAACATACTACAAATGACGGCTCAGGAGTCTAGTATAAGGCAACATAATTGAACGGTTAACCAGTTGTTCATCGACAGTACGCAGCCAGAGCTTTGTTTACAAGTGCCATTTTGAGTTGGACAAAACAAACGCAACCTTGCGATTTATCTTGTTCTTTACTGTCAGGGCGTTGATAAACACGCGGAAAAAGTTTCGGTTCATTGCAAAACTTGTGTTTACAACGTTAGTCGGCAACACCAAGGTAGGTTTTGTGCAAAATACATAAAGAACTTCAAAAACTTAAATCATCTTCATATTCGTAACATCAAGTGCAAAAATGGCTCGGGACAGCCTCGGATTGGAACTTAGAAAGAAAATAATCGATGATTACGTGGGCGGAATGTCACAAAAAGAAATTTGTGACAAATACCGCTTAAATAAATCGACCATATCGAGACTGTGTGCCAAATTTCGCTCTACAGGAAATTTTGCCGCGGATCACCGCGGTGGAAGACCACGGTCCACGACTTCCAGAGACGACTCGATGATTGCCAGATGCATCATGAAAGATCCTTTCAAGTCATCTTTCAAGATTCAGACAGAATTGGAGCTACACGTGTCGGACCGGACAATCAGACGACGTGCCGTTGCATCTGGACTATTTTCCCGTCGTCCTGCGAAGAAGCCTTTGATTTCGCTGAAGAACCAGAAGAAACGGCTCCTGTTTGCTCAATCTCATGTAACCTGGAGCATTCAGAAATGGCGTTCCGTACTGTTCAGCGATGAGTCAAAGTTTAACATCATCGGAAGTGATGGAATGAGCCGCGTACGTCGACCAGTTGGAAAACGGTTGGATTCGCGATACTGTCAAAAGACTGTAAAGCATGGCGGAGGCAATGTAATGGTATGGGGATGCTTTTCTGCGAACGGTTTGGGTCCGATTCACCGAATTGATGGAATTATGGATCGGTTCATGTATAATAACATCCTCAAGGACGTGATGCTACCATATGCTGAATGGAATATGCCAATAAAATGGATATTCCAACAGGACAATGACCCCAAACATACCGCCAAAGTGGTTAAACAGTGGTTTAACGATAACAACATCTCGGTATTGGACTGGCCACCACAGTCTCCTGATCTCAACCCGATTGAGAACCTGTGGGAGATCGTTAACCGAAGAATCAATCGTGATGGTGTGCGAAATAAGGATCAAATGTTTGCGGAAATCCAAAAGGCTTGGGCAGCGATTCCACAAAACATAATTGACAACCTGATCCAGTCCATGCCTCAAAGGTGCAAAGCTGTTATCGACAATAAGGGATTTGCAACGAAGTATTGAAAATGGAGAAGAAGCTGGTGACCAGTATGTGAAGTTGCAATTGTTTTGTCCAGAAGAAAACTGGTTTGTTTTGATTATCTGATGATTTCAAACATATTTGTGTATTATTTCCGTATATTTTACACACAATAAACCTGAACTATGTTGTTTGATTATCTACATGCATTTCTTGTAGAATAAGGTTTTTACAAAAATATTTTCCGAACCATTTCATTGATGTACTTGGTTGGTTGCATATGTTTTGTCCAATACTGTATGCCCTCCCCCCAACCCCCCCCACCAAAAAACCCCCCCCCCCCCCCCCCCCCCCCAATTTTTTCCCCCCCCCCCCCCCCCCCCCCACCCATTTCTTCTCCTTTTTTTCTTGTTTCCCCACGTTTATGAAATTGAATGTTAGAATGAATTGGGCAGAAGTGTGAAGTATGTCACTAAGATAAACGACTGTATTTTGAGTGGGTCATCTTGGTGGATAAAGATCAGAAGGAGCACCAAATCTCACCCCCGGACAAGTTACGAAAAATACCCAAAGAGGTGTTTGAGTGACTATGACGGGAGATGAACCAGCCCGAGGCTGAAAATCTCGGTAATACCGAAACAAAACAAAAATGTGAAATTGGGGAGTGGATCCCCCAAACACAAACACGGACACCCAGACCGACACAAACAAAGGCACATATATTCATGAAGAGGAAAAATAGTTAGAGAGAGAAAGAGAAAGAGAGAGAGAGAGAGAGAGAGAGAGAGAGAGAGAGAGAGAGAGAGAGAGAGATAGAGAGAGAGAATAACATACAACCGAAACTCAGAAAATTTTGTTGAAAATTTTATAAATTATAACATTTTTCATTCGCCTTACATACAACATGTCTCATTGCTTCGGATGCAATCATTCACCATGCAACATGACTATCGCCGAATATATTGATTATCGCCGAATGTATTACATATTTGGTACCCAGGCTGAATAAAGGAGCTAGGCTAACATTACCTCCCGTTACCCTATTATTGCAAGATGAAACAAAAAGGATTATCATTTTTCAGACTCGTTTCGGGTGACTCTCACCGGTTCAGTTCTCTCATGCTTTGTAAAATTAGAAGGAGCTTTTTTCCCGGTGCACAGAGGGTATACCATTGTGCAGCCTGCAAAAAGCAGGGACACTCGGCCAATCATTTAGGCAAGAAATTTGTTGCGGCAAGCGTGGTGAAAACCACAGAGAGGATTCTTGCACACAAGCTATGCAGGAATTTATTCATTGTTGTGAGAACCCTCACCCTGTGCAAGAAGGCCTAAGGTACAATAGACAATCCGATAAAGTACGGTGTTACATCACTATGGACACTCCAGACCGACTTATGTAGAAATGCTGAAGCCTGCAACAGCCGTTCAAGATGAAAACCAATTTTCTATATGTCACTTGAAAAGGCGGAGTATCACTCATTTGATGTGGGTTATTTAACGGTGGTACACGCACCAGGTCTTTGAAAAAAAAACACTCATCTCCGAGAGTGCACCGTAAGAAAACAAAAGTTCCAGGTTAATGTGGATAAGCCAACAAAACCGTTCTCTGCCCGTACTTCTCGTCGCAGGCTCATGGCAGAATCCAAGGTGTGAATGCGGTATCCTAGTCTTTTTGTCCCAGTGCACAGTGGTCCAGAAT
The DNA here is from genome assembly GCA_024533555.2 of Aedes koreicus. NCBI lineage: Eukaryota > Metazoa > Arthropoda > Insecta > Diptera > Culicidae > Aedes > Aedes koreicus. The sequence continues at coordinate 241,579 of JAHHFK020004112.1, read as the reverse complement.
GCGAATTTAGCTGGAAAGATACGTTTTCAGCCTAAGTTTGAAGTTTTGGAGCAAAGTTGTCTTCTACAAAGTTGTTTTTAATAATAAGGCTTTTCTTTTGGTATGAATGGAAACTATCCAAGACACACAAGTTATATAACGGTTGGAAATACTTTTATAGGACTAGATTTGGCTATAAAGGAGTTTACTCAACTTAAAAGCATGAAGATGTGTTACTCGGGTAGGGTGGTCCTTGTTTTAATAGAAATCGAAAATCTAATTTTTTATTTGCAGAAATAAAGACATATAAGGCTTGCTTCATTTAGAATTGGAACAAACTTTTGCTCATATTGTGGCGCTCCTGGTGGACGGATTTGGAAGTTCTTGGCGCCCACGTGTCGGGAATTTTGTCAGCTTTACGTATGTATTTTTGACATTCCGCAAATTGACTGTACTTTGTAAACAATCAACATGGAAGCCGAAAGAAGGGAAAAAATTGTGCACAGTTATTTGAAAAATCCATTGTGGTCTGCATCTAGGCTAGCTAAACAGCTGAAATTGCCCAGAAATACCGTATGGCGCGTTATCAAACGGTATAAGGAAACATTGACGACGATTCGGAAGCGTCAAGCCAATCGTCGGAGTGGAACTGTCGACCGGAAACTGCGTGGTAAGATTTTGAAGACGATTAAGTGGAATCCCAATATGTCGGACCGTGATTTGGCCAGAAAATTCGGTGCGTGAGGAGAACTCGACTCCGGGAAGGAATCAAGTCGTATCGAGCTAGCAAACAGCCAAATCGGACCATAAAACAGAATAGTGTCCCAAAACCGCGCCGAACAGGCTGTAAACCACCCCCCCAACCACAAAAAACACCCCTCCCCCACAAAAAAAAAAACCACCATACCTTTTTTCCCTCCCCCCCCACCCCATCAGAATTTTCTTATACATTTTTTTTCACACATTTCTAAATAATTTACTTGAAATTAGCCAAGCAATAATATGTTATCGATAGAATGGAAATTTTAGTTCAAGTTCTGTGATGAAACTTACAATTATATCAATAAATGTGCTTGTAATAGCGATGACCAAAACACTATCACGTGCTGTCATGACGAAAATATCTAGGGAAGCGGTACCTATCTTGAGCTCAATAAGCAGACCTCCAGTGGAAATCGGTGAATATGCACTGAATACCGAACACTAAGTACACAAGTTATTCACAATGTATTCGTCCATTTACCGTTAATCGTTTAGCAACGCACAAAACATTCGATTCTGATAATTTTCTTCCAATTTAAAACGGAAAAGTTGCCACTGCTATGTACCTATTTTAATAATATCACGAAAAACATTAATCCCATCTGTTTACATATGTTAATCGTACTGATTTTAATCATGAGAAAATGTAAACAAGTTAACGCTCTCCACTACTACACCCAAAATTAAATTTCTCGCATGAAGTAGATCATTTGACAGCACTTTAATTGTGTTGGATAGCCTGCATATAACCAAGACAAAATGAACGGGTTTGTTTGTTATTCTTCCATGAGAATATTGACAACAAGACTCACCATAACGTTGGGCATAGAATGCTCTATGAATTGAACTAGTGTGCGTGTTGATGTGTATGCTATACAGTATGTGAGCAGTGCCGCCAAATTCAACAGAGATAGAAAAATATTATTAAATGTGGGATTTTATTTCTCGGTAAATATTGAAAAAATCTACAATTAGAAGCATGTTATTATTTATTAAATCTATGGAAAAATAAAATAGTTTAAATTTGGGCGATTTGTAGCACTCCCACAAAACAGGTGATATTGATGTACTGCCAAAACCATTTCATTCGAATAGGAGTCATAATAAAATAGTTTGGCAACATCAAGCGTTTACGTCGATTGTAAACACGGTTCAGAATAGGTGCAAGCGTATTTAAATTATTGTGAAAATTAATCCCATAGTTTTCTCGTATTTTATCACGTATTCGTAGATTCTCGTGTGGCTAGTGTAATAAGTGAAGTGTGATTTTTATGGTTTGTGCAATTCCGCAACGAAAATGTGTGAGGATAAAGTGCAATTAAAGAGAAAACTTGGAGTCTGGCTCGGGTATATTCCTTAGTACGGTTAGATTAATACGACGAATTTGTAGTGCAAAGGTAAGAAATTGTGTTGAAAATCTGACTGCTTATTATTTTTTCGAAATTTAAGTCTCCGAAACGTTTTTGTAGCTTTTAATTATATTCAAGACCTAATTTTATTTGCCAGGATTATATATTTTTGGTTACTGCGTCCGTTTATTGGAGAAATTAAACATCTTTTTACGTTTGAAGTTGGATGACTGCAGAATGTGATGAATATATGTACTATGGTGAACATAGGTTCCGCTTCCCTATGATATAATTAAAATAATTAAAATGGCAATCATGAAGAGGAGACTCAAGGCAAAGGGAAAGGTTGTCAAACACATCAATCAGATGAAGACCTGGTGGAATAAGATAGCTAAAACGATGGACGAAGAAGGTGTGCGCCGCCTAATGAGCCGTGTTACAGGAAAAATTCGAGAATTCCTTTCGAAACCGTGACGAATAGTTTTATCCGTATTTTTTCTTAAAAGTATGAAGAAAACGCTACATTTGTATAAAAAAAGATCTTGAATTCAATAATAAATAACTGAAATACAGGCAATTGTTTGTGTTCCAATTCTATCTGAAGCAAGCTTTATTCTTCAAAACAATTGTAGATGTAAAAATTGTAAGCAACTTTGACTGAATTAGAGCAATTTTTCCGTGCGTAGCTCCCTATAAAAATCAGTTATTTTGCTCTAACTTTTTTTTCAGATTTTTCAGCAAAGCTGTGATGCCATTGATTCTAGAACAATAATAAATACAACTTTTGATGTACTAAAATCGTCGCTATCATATGTCAAACAAAAGTTAGTATGGTTTTTGTAAAAAAATAGGACTTTTTCAAATGTTGATCTCTTAGGTTAAGGCAGACAAAAAACAATTTCTCAACTGTATTTGAAAGGTTTTATACTATTGTAATTATATTTGAAAACTGGAGATAGGTTATTTTTTTATATTGAGTAAAACACATTTGAAAAGGGCGTAGTTTTATGAGAAAATCGTAAACAACTCGTTAACGGTAAAAGATATCGACAAGATTTATAAATCAAAAGTTACATCTTCTTGAGTTCTTAAAACCATCTTGGAGAAACTTTGTTGGCGAATTTGAAATAAAAAAGTTAGAACAAAAAATTGGTTTTTGTAGGGACACCCTAAGAAATTCAGGGAAAATTGTTCTTAATCGGTTTATTCAAAAGCTACAAAAATGTTTTGCTGGCAACGTTGCTTGAAATAAGCTAGATTACAATTTTACCAAAGAATTTATACCTTTATTTCAGCAAATAAAACAATAAGTTTTATGTATCAACGAACATAATAATCAACAAAAAATACTTGATGTACACACTTAGATTTTTTTTACAGAAATCTGTAAAATTTTACCGAATTCTCAACAGCTGAACTGTTGAACTCTGTAAAATTTCACCAAAATCCGTTAAATCGGATTGGCGAACGTTCAGCTGCTGAGAATTCGGTAAAATTTTACAGATCTTTGTAAAAAAAAATCTTAGTGTGTACTCAATTAGGCGCTTCGCAGTATGATCAATTGAATCCTGAAGCACAACACTTGCGCCAGACGGTTTTATGCGAAGACTTGTTGTAATTATAGGATTTATTATGATGTCAAACATTGCCAACGCTTTTTTGCTTCTACTATAGTGTTGTACGACGGGTAGTACACACTCCATGGTAGTAATTCGTACGTTCATATATTGTGCCTTGCTAAAATCATTTCGGCATATGAAGCCGATTGCGTTTTCGAGAGACATTAATACAGCAGTATCATGACTGGTTTCAGATTTAAATGAGTCTGCAAGATCTGATTCTGGATTTTTCACATTTTTTTTTTTCAAATACCTTTTCAGAATTACGACGACCTTCTGCCCTTGCAATCCCAATTCTTCGATGTAAAATTTTGATTTTATTTCCCGCAGGCGGTTCTGCTGAGTTCTTCTGCAGCTTCTGGAGAATGGTTTAAGGATATACACGATGGAATCCACACATGCACACTTTGGATTTACTCAACAAAATATGCTAAATTAATTCACTTACCTGCAGTGAATCATTGCCATAGGACAGCAGAACACAATATTTAATCAGTTCACACTGTCTATTTCACTGAAAACACTCTGAATTGATCAACTAGTGCTCATTTCCACAGAGCAGGTAATTTTTCGTCCTCTTTGTTTACCTTTTTAAAGCCAGGATTTGCTTATTATTTTCTCACAAAAAACTGTATTTCCACTTCCCGTAGCCACCTGAACACTATTTACTTTCACTGAAAGATTAATTATCATCGCGCTCTTGAAAACAGTAGACGAAAAAACTGTTTAATTAACGAGAATGATGCAAAAATTCAGCAGCCGGTCTCAAAACTACGAGTTTTGCTTTTTTTCTAATTTACACTCAGCTGTGCGTAGCGTAACAGAGCGCAGTGTTGTCAGCAACTGTTTGCGCGAGTGTGCTGGACTGATAAACGTTTTGATTAAAGAAGTTAAAAATGCCGCGTCTTACTAAAAGAAGAAAAGCGGCTGTGAACGGGCTAAGTGATATGAAGTGCTCTTGATCCCTTTACGTGGACATTCGAAAACCCTTGGAATAGTGGTTTTACTTCACCGTCAACTGATGCTGAATTTCATCGAAAAATAAGTTCCGGAGAAGAATCCGTCGGCGAATCTTCCGACTTTACAAATGACGTTCCTATACCTGGCCCAAATGATACTGGTTTTGAAAATCCCGGTCATACTTCCGAATCCGATGGTGAGTGTGTTTTTGATTTGCTTTGCATTTGCTTGTTGATTTGTTTGTTGTTTGGAAAGAAAAGGTAAACAGCTTTTATTCCCTTCCTTTTCCTTGGAAGCACGAGCCAGGGATGGGGGAGTCTGGGTTGAATTGATCCCCCTTTTTGTGGATTCAATGGATATATCTCAGCGGAAAAAACGAAACTTGATGCGGTTTTTTCACAGGCTCATAGTTCCATAATAACCCTTATGTGTTCGACAAAAAAAAACACCTTTAAGTGTTCGACAGGGTACCCGGGTACCCACCAAATTCATTGTGCGCCTGATGGTAATATAAACACTATATAAAAACATGGGATTGAAACAAAGAGGACGAAAATACTTGGACCGAAGTTAATTTTGCTATTTTAATTTTCGTGGTTTTCCATTAAACTCAAATTTTGACTAAATATTGCCAATACCAGTCTTCTATAATCAAAATTTGAACGCTCTGGACCCATTCAATATTTAAATTAAAAATAACTACAGATCAAACAAGCCCAACCTTCAGCCTCCACTTACTTATTATAGCTCATACCTCTTACTTAAAGTTACAAGCTCAAATCTCAGACTTGTAATGTAGCATTGAACTAGGGCTCTATGATATTCACATTAAAATTTCGCGATTCTCATTGAAAAAGTACTTTTCAGGGCCTACCATTTGATGAGGTGGGGGAAAATATTTGATCAGATCCCATATATGTTTCAAAGCAATTTCATGTATATTAATATTGTTTCTCTTTTTCAGCAATTTCAGAAGATAATTTAACCTTACTCTTGATTAAGAAGAAAGAGGTAAAGGGTAAAATTTCGGAACGCGCCCTAACCATGAAGGCATCCATGGGACTTAAAATAAAGAGTGATATTGTTGTTCTGGATAAAAATATTATTGTCGAAGCACAGGCGTCAATGCACATCTGTCAGGCACATAAATGCATAGTCATTTTTGTGAACAGCAATGATCATACTGATTACGTCATGCATGAAGTAATTCTTAATGAATCGTACTTTAAAACAAAAATTGAAAAAAAAGTACAATTATTTTTTGAAACATACGTGCTGAAAAATTTCTATTAAAACATAGAGAAAATACATACATTAACTTACCAAAGCTCCACATTGAAATAAAGTAAAGCAAATCAAATCTATTCATTTTTATTAACATCACAAAATAAAATAATATCTCTTTGTGTTTGTGGTATGTACTCAAGTAACTTCAAAGTGTTTCAAAATAAGATATCATTATTATGAGTAAACAACATTCAACTGGATTCGTGTGAAAAAACTAATAAAAATGTGGCAATCGATTTATGTTGTATAACATGCCGTTGGTTGTCAGAGTTCAGTATGACGTGAAAAGGTTCCTGAATCGGTTTTCAAACTGCAAAAATCCCATTTATTATCTCAGATGCATGATTTAAAACATTTTTAATACATTTTATGCTTCAGCCTTTGAGTCTTTGAGTAGATGACTCATTATAATTGGAATAAGAACTGGACGTTAACGTTTAAAATTCACCAATATTTGTATTCAACTAGATGTATGGCTTAATATTTAGCTTGCTAATTATGCCCCAGACTCCCCCAACCTTTAAAAAGGATTCTTATTTTGAGACTTTATTCTTTTTTAAAAATGTGAATATTGTAGGGAATAATTAAATGGATGTACTGTAATTCACAAAGAAAAATTAAAATTACTGGCAACCATGACCGTTTTCTTCATGATGCACCAATACTATCATATGAGAGCAAAAAGTGTTTGCTACTACATGCATGTTGAATACTAAGGATTCGAGGGAGTTTCACCTTAAGCTTCCTTTTCCGTGAAGTTTTTGGAGAATTCACTGCAAAAGTCACATTTCCGCAAAGCCAATTATAACTGTGATTTGCAACAACTCCCGATTAAATTCACCATATTATTTCATCAACAAGTTCTAACAAGAGTAACCGTGTTTCTTTCCAAACACTAACTACGAACAGCACTTCTAACTGAAAACCGTTAAGCTACTATGATCAAAAAGCAAAATATCCAATAGTGAAATTACTCATATATAATATTAGAAGTAGAGACCTTCATCAGGACAGTTTTCCTTAGATAACTTATGGTGTCCCTACAAAAAAAAAACAAGTTTTTTGCTTTAACTTTTTTACTTCAAATTTGCCAAAAAAAATGACATGGGATAATTTTTAGAACTCAAAAAGACGTAACTTTTGACTTATAAATCTTGCCGATATCTTTTACCGTTAGCGAGTTGTTTACGATTTTCTCATGAAATTACGCCCTATTAAAATGTGTTTTACTCAATTTAAAAAAATAACCTTTCTCCAGTTTTCAAATATAATATGCAATAATATAAAACCTTCCAAAAACAGTTGAGAAATATTATTTTGCCTGCCCCAACCTAAGAGATCAACATTTGAAAAAGTCCTATTTTTTTACAAAAACCAGAATAACTTTTGTTTCACACACAATAGCGATGATTTCAGTACATCAAAAAATGTATCGTTTATTGTTCTAGAATCAAAGCGGACATAGCTTTGCTGACAAATCTGAAATAAAAAAGTTAGAGCAAAATAACTTTTTTTAAAGGGACACCTTAAGCTACGCAGGAAAAATTGCTCTAATTCGATCATTTCAAAGGCAACAGACACATTCATTCAACCAAAGTTGCTTAAATTTTTTTCATCTACAACTGTTTCGAAAAATATATGTCTTTATTTCTGCAAATAAAAAGTTAGATTTTCGATTTCTCTGAAAACAAGGACCACCCTAGTTTTCATTCATACCAAAAGAAGGGCCTTATTATTAGAAACAACTTTGTAGAAGACAACTTTGCTCCAAAACTTCAAACTTAGGCTGAAAACGTATCTTTCCAGCCAAATTCACATTCTGGACCACTGTGCAGTAGGCAGAGAAGGATCGCCGAACCTTTGGGAAATTTTATTCAATGCACAGTGTAAAAACCTGTGTATCCCAGTAAGTGTTGGAAATATCGTTTTCAAAAAACGTTCACTCTTTCCTCATCCCCGAGGAACTTTGCACTCAAAGTTCGCGAACGAAATACAATCCCAAGTTCATAAAAGCGCAGAGTGAAGACACGTTTCATTTCTCATCGAGAAAGATCTTTCGTTTCTCCATCTCACAACGTTTCACTCGTATTCGAGATCCGATCCAACCAAATATCTCCTCGGCTTTGTTCTTTTTCTCTAGCGAGTATGTGTTGGCGATGTTCACGCGAGTTTTGATGTTTGTTTTTAAGTATTGTGCCACCGCAAAGTTCGAGTGGTAGGAAACGTCTGCTGGAATGGCGTGATACATTGAGGACAAATTCAACCCAACCTCACTGGCCATACAGTCGTCGGCAATCGACCATTCATCAGGCTGAAGAGTGTGTATAGATATATGCGATATCTTTCTGTCTAAATTCCATTTCTATGAAATGCGCAGTGTTCAATCCCAGTCGACGTCGGTGGTTTTTCTGAGGCGAAAAAATCTGGTCACGTCTTCCTTCGGAAGGGCAGTAAAGCCGTTGGTCCCGGCTCATATTCATGAGTCGTTAGGTAGGGTCCAGGTGGTGGAGTCGTCTTCCTGGCGTCGGTGATTGTCACCATGTGAAGAAATAGGCCGACGTAAAATAAGGAAAAAAAATGAAATGCGCAGTGTCCTTTTCAAGAACGAATGTGGTGTAGAGATAAAGAGAGAGAAAAATGATCTGATTTTTTTTTCGTATCCTCGGGTCGATGACTCGAATAGAAAAAGTTCATGATATTTCATTCTCTCATCCCAGAGGGTTCACTCAAGAAACGTTGGCGTGTGAAACTAAGGCTTGCTTCATTAAGAATTGTAACAAACTTTTGCTCATATTGTGGCGCTCCTGGTGGACGGATTTGGAAGTTCTTGGCACTCACGTGTCGGGAATTTTGTCAGCTTCACGTATGTATTTTTGACATTCCGCAAATCGACTGTACTTTGTAAACAATCAACATGGAAGCCGAAAGAAGGGAAACAATTGTGCACAGTTATTTGGAAAATCCATTGTGGTCTGCATCTAGGCTAGCTAAACAGCTGAAATTGCCCAGAAATACCGTATGGCGCGTTACCAAACGGTATAAGGAAACATTGACGACGATTCGGAAGCCTCAAGCCAATCGTCGGAGTGGAACTGTCGACCGGAAACTGCGTGGTAAGATTTTGAAGACAATTAAGAGGAATCCCAATCTGTCGGACCGTGATTTGGCCAGAAAATTCGGTGCTGCCCATAGTACCGTAAGGAGAACTCGACTCCGGGAAGGAATCAAGTCGTATCGAGCTAGCAAACAGCCAAATCGGACCATAAAACAGAATAGTGTGGCCAAAATCCGTGCTCGGAAGCTATACGACCAGGTGCTGACCAAGTTCGACGGATGTCTTCTGATGGACGATGAAACCTATGTCAAGGCTGACTTCGGGCAAATCCCAGGTCAAAAATTTTACTTGGCAACGGCTCGGGGAGATGTTCCAGCCAAATTTAAATTTGTTTTTGCCGACAAATTTGCACGGAAATTCATGATTTGGCAGGGCATTTGCAGCTGTTTCAAAAAAAACGAAAGTTTTCGTTACAAATAAGACAATGACGTCGGAACTATATCAAAAAGAGTGTCTCCAAAAACGAATTTTGCCGTTCATTCGATCCCACGACCATCCCGTAATGTTTTGGCCAGATTTGGCAAGCTGTCATTACAGCAAAGTCGTTCAAGAATGGTATGCAGAGAAAAGGGGTCCAGGTTGTTCCGAAAAACCTTAACCCACCCAACTGCCCCCAGTTCCGCCCTATTGAGAAATACTGGGCAATCATGAAGAGGAGACTCAAGGCAAAGGGAAAGGTTGTCAAAGACATCAATCAGATGAAGACCTGGTGGAATAAGATAGCTAAAACGATGGATGAAGAAGGTGTGCACCGCCTAATGAGCCGTATTACAGGAAAAATTCGAGAATTCCTTCGAAACCGTGACGAATAATTTTATCCGTATTTTTTCTTAAAAGTATGAAGAAAACGCTACATTTGTATAAAAAAGATCTTGAATTCAATAATAAATAACTGAAATACAGGCAATTGTTTTTGTTCCAATTCTATCTGAAGCAAGCTTTAGCAACGCAAAGTTCCCACGCGAAAAGAAACCGCACAGGATGAATAATTTTGGTGGTGATAATATTACCATTACCCCCAGAAGAGGAGAAGAAAAGCAAACCAAAAAGAGAATTTTTGACAAAAAAACTGTCTGTATTGTTAAAATAGTTGTGGTGTTTGTAAAAAAAAGTTGTTGTACAAGATATTATTATTGTTGTGTATATTCGGTGTGGTGAACATAAAATAATTATAGCGCGAGTGGGATGCCTTTATTGGCGTGGCAATTTTATATGTGAGAACGTTATTATGTGTCGTTGGTATCAATGTATCAAATTGACTGTCAAATTTGCTACGTTCAATTAGTGGAGTTCATGTGTTTGGCTACATTTAGGATAACTAAAAACTGATGTTCAATGCATATGACAACTAATGACCACAACTGCTCCAATTCCTTAATGCTGTAAAAGCTTTTCACCACAACCCAAAATCGACAAAATAAGTAAAAAACCATTCCACAAGCTTCTCATAAAAAATCCAACTCCGAACGAGGATTGATAGCCTTTTTCGGTCATTGTGGTGGCATTGATTTTAGACGCCTTCGAAGGACAAGACTCCCTGAGTGTTTCATGACCCCCCCCCCCCCCCCCCCCCCTAGCATCATTATATCAATACATCGAAAATCGGCGCCGTAAAGCTAACGCGATTGAGCCTTCTAAATAAACGTACCTTATAAGAAAAGGCTGGAAATGTTTTTGACATTTATGAAAGCAAAACTTTGGAAGAAGCATACAGAAGCATACCGCTGACGTCGATAAATTCAAAAAGAACTGAGCGAATGCGAATAGATGAGGATGAGGATTCAGGAACATTAAGAAGAAAGTGGCCAATTCTACGGATAACTAAATAAATGATACTTTTATGTGATCATTGCATAACTAAAGAACATTATTTTTGTAATTTAAAATAAATATGCAAAAGCAAACAAATCCGTTTTACTCTCCAATAATTAACGAAACAATCCCCAAGAGTATAAGCCCATCTTCATTTTGAAATAACAATGAAAAAATACCCGTTGACCAAACTGACCAACCCTATCACAAATAAAGACACAACAGAGTTGAATTTTAACACGATTTTACGACCGTGCGCGGTTTTGGGCCGTAAAAACTTCCCACCCGCTCTCTTTTCGAAAGTAATTACGGTCCGGCTTCGTACTGCATGACTGCGTTCCCACAGCACACACACACACATCATTGACCGGGCCAGTTCTTTTCAATCCGTGCATTGCACGTCGGACTAAACCGGTACAATGTTTGTACATACATTAAAGGTCCTCGGAGCGTCACGAAAATTCACTAAATATGAATGTGAGCCCGACTGGTCCAGCCATGCCAACTCGCGAGATTTGGTTTCCATCCCCGGAAGGCCCCGGAAGGCCCCGGCTCGATTCGGTTGCCGGGACCTCCATAAAACTGTCAAGGACAATTGCCACTATAACATTTTATGGCTTTATAGCACTGCAATACGTGCGTGAATGCACCGTGATCGAGTGGGATAGGGGGTGGGGGTTAGGGGGTTTTACTGCTTCACTTAGCAATTTTCGGCCTACTTTGTAGGATGCTGTGGGGAAAAATTTTAGAACAGGTATAGCGCTAGGGTTTTTAAATGACATTGCGGCAAGTTTTCAAAATGTTTGTACTTTGCTGGATGGATCCGCAATTTGCGTCGCCGTTGTTGTCGAAGACAACGAACTGATAAGAGTCTGCTCAATCGTTTCCGTTACTGCGTCCGAGAGTGTTCGGCGGAAAATGGCAACGACGAGATAATGCCGTGATAGTTGGTTGGCACTCATCGATTAGACCAGTGCCAGTCGCCCTTGGTTGGGGCGATGAGAAAGCTATTTATGACATGTGTGTCTATGAAAGTATGGAGTAGTAGGCTGTTTAATCAATATTAATGAGAAAACCCCGAATTAATCCACCGATGGTGAGACTGAACCCTTCTTACACTTCAAGAACAACGAACTCACATGTGGCCAATATGGTACTGGATACATTTTTCATCAGAAATTCCAGGAATATTCTATATGTTATATATTCAGTTTATAAAATGAACTATTTGACAATCCTGAACGTATTCTACATCAATGTGATTAAAATATTGGCATTAATATTGTTGAGTCCTTTCGACCTGTTTATATTAGTAATATAAAATACTAATATCTTTTGGTGTAAGAAGGGTAAAACGACAACGCGGTCTCCTTACCTCATAATTGAGTCGAATTCGACTCAATTTCACGGAAAGTGCAGTCAATCTAAATTAAGTAAACTTTGTTGGGATTGACAGGACCACAAATCACCGAAATTGAATCAGATTTTATTTTTGGAGTTTTGTTCTCTCATAAATCCTAAAAGGTAGACTTAATTTTGAGTGACTCCGCATTTTAAAAAGCAACCGGTGGTGTATCTTTTATTGTTGTAGAAGAGTTAAAATTCACCACGTTTACGTCTCAAGTCAACAACTGCAAACGGCCAAACCTATTTGAGAAATTTTTCTCCGCTACCAAGTGGCACGAGGAGAAAACAACAGCAATTTTTCCACATCAGTAGTACACCGAAAAAAAACAATAATTACCACGAAAACATGAGCAAAAACAATCTGTCATCGTTTCTGCTGTGCCAACTTTCTTCGACGACGGTCTCCGTCTAGCCTAGTAACCCCCAACGGAACCGGCACGACATCCTTCAAGTCCGGCTTCACTACTTTGAACTTGACACCCCAGTTGTTTCGCTCGCTAACCTCTTCGTCCCACCGCACCCGCTGCAGACTCCAATCTCTCGTGCGTAATTCAAATTATGAAATATTCTGACAACCTGCAGCTACATGTGTTCGCACCAACCGACATCCGCTCAAGTAGGTTACGGCTACTTTTGTGCAATCAAATTAAAATCCAAATCATTGATTACTCTTTGATACACGATCGAACCATGGTGCAATACCACGGCTCAAGTGCTCGAACCGGGCCGCAGACAGAGACGAAAGCTTGTTGTGTGTATGCCCTACTGCTGGTTAATAAATAGTAAGTGGCTGACGTCCTGCTGCTTCCACCGGTTTTGCGATTTTGCCTCGTCATTAGACATGAAACGGGTTATCTCCGTCCTTGGTTGGTGTAATCTTTTACATTCTTGTTCTTTGCCAAAAGCGTTGGCGCACAGCGGAAAATCGGTGATTTTCAAGAGGAACAACGTTGTACTTTGATCAACACTGAGTGTTCAGAGGTGAAAGGTGAAGGCTGTCCTTAAATTTAACGATATCGAAATATTCTGCAAAGTTGTAAAACTCATTTTTGCAATCTTCTTCGAGAACTGACAAACACATAATTTTGATTGAAATTTAAAGGAATTTAAAGAAATCTACCGTTTCGAAATGTTTTGTACGAAAATACAAATTTTGTTTGAGAAATACAATAATCATTTCGAATGACCTTTACCACTGAAATATAGGACATAAGTTTTTAGAACAAAGTAAAAATTCTGTAAAATGCTTGTAGGTCAATGTTGTTGAAATTCATTTTGAAGAAACTTGAGAATTTATTCTTTCAATATTCGAACAAGTAAACAAATAAGTCAAATGGTTTTCGGCAATATGGCTTTCAAATAAATGGCATTCGGTTTCAAGGCATTTATGTTGTTCGATGGAATGGCTTCCTATCTCAATAATAGTCATCATCGAAAATTTTAGTCACACCATTCTAAGTATTGAAAGAAAATCGCACTTTCAATTTTGACATTTGTCGGCAGTCTCATTATTGGCACTAAATATCACAGTATTTTAAGTAGTCTAAGGAATCCTTATCAGATTTTTCAAAACGCATAAAAATTAATACCAAACCAACCAACCGTTAGAAAATCATGTGCCCGGAGTTCCGCGGTGATCCGCACATTCTAAAACACGCACCACTGTGCGGCGGCGGCTTCGGCGACGCCTGCTTAGCCGCGTCCGAGGAGGTTGTTTACCTAGAGAAAACACTTGACATTTCGCATATGATGCAATCTTCGTACCCAGCAATACGCGGAATGGCTTGTTTCAGAAAAATATGAACTTTTTACCAGTTGTTGGGTAGCAACATGTTGTGATCCTCCGATGGTAGCAATGGCGACGGCGAGAGTATTGCAAGCATTTTCATCTCATCGCCACGCTGTCAAAAATAGAATTTCATGCGGAATGTGTTGCATCCAATGAGGCATACGGTTGGCTTCTGCCAGTAAATGGCCGTTGTGGTGCTAGACCGCGGTGGAATAATTCGTAAATGCGTGATTAAATCATTATTTTCGACTGAAAAGTTTGCGTGCACTTTTGGAGCGTCTGCAATGTAGTTTGAAAGTTAATTTGTGAAATAGAACTCCATTTAAATGTGAATCATTCCTTACTCTACAAATTGCATTAGGAGCTGATACTTGTTCAGAATGTTGTCTTTTTTTTATGAAGTTTTACTGGCGGGACTCTGGATAGAGTAGAAACCTCTACGCCAGGCCTTTGATGATATCGTTGCGTAAATCCTTTCGAATCATGTTACCAGCCGTACACGGAACAAGTCGTCCAAGAAGACGCTGTTGCAAATGACTCGGAAGGAGCCACGTTTGAGAATTTTGAGTCCTTTCGTCTATTTTGTTTTTTTTTTCAATTGTCTTTTTCTTTTTTTTTTAGTCAGTGTTGCGTTTGCAAATTCAATACGGCGTTTCGTTATTTCTTCAGTCTTTTGTAGTTCAGTGTGTCATTAATGTGCTCTGAGAGTCTTCCGAAGCTGTTTTCTCGAACCAAAACTAACAAGCTATTGTATTGTTACTTGGGCGTTGGAATGATATAGCTTAACTCTTTTTGAAGTATTTCACCAGCCGTGCAAGGATCATGTCGTCCATAGAGACGCTGTTGACACTGCCTCAAAAGGTATTACATTTACAAGTTTGCTTCCCCTTTCTCTCAGTCATGTTCATGTCCGCTGTTTTATATGGTGTCGTTTTGCCTTTTTGTTATTTGGTTTGTCAGTGTGTTTTCTTCAGTCTTTTGTAATTTAGTTCATCATTTATGTGCTGCGTAAGTCTTTTTGAGCAGTTTTTATGAATCAAAAATAAGTTGTTATTATGTAGTTGAGATATTTTAATTCAACCATTTTTAGTAAGTTCTGATGTTAAACGTCTCAGTAGTCCCAACAGTATAACTTTCATCGTTTGCTGATGATGTTACGTTTATATGTTCAAGAGGGAATTTTGGAACTTCTTCAGTCGTTTATAAATTAGTTAATAGATGTCTGGTTCTCATGTGCTCTGAAAGTCATTCCTGCATGCATACCTCGTCTTACCACGTTTAATTCACCAATCACTTTGTCCGTCTAAGTCAGTTCTTGTCTTCTGCGTTATTCCGAACTTTCGAATTTAGTTCTATTGTAGAAAAATTTATGTTCACTTGTCCATTCATTGCCTTCTTTTTATTTGTCTAATACTAATCATTAAGTCGTTTTTTTGCTTCAAAGTCTGACATATGTTCAGCCTAACAATAATTATTTGAGTCGTGGTTAGCTATGAAATTCACTTTTCGGTGGCAAAGTAAAGCTTCATCACACCTATTCCTTATCTATTATTATAAAATTATTGAGAAAGAAACCATTAAAAGATTGTTTGTATACCATTGCTATTGTATGTATACCATTGCTGGTGTTTGATTGTTTGTATACCATTGCTGGTATTTTTATTAGGGCTCTTTGAAGTGAGACATAACAAAATAAGACTGACTAGTTCCTAGTTTTAATAAAACTTCTACTCAGTGAATCCAACAGTCGATCCCCTACGAATGTCAATAATTTTGAACACATTGTCTATCAACATATACTTATCTAAATTTAAAATTAAGACGGGCCCCGCCCCACCATTCCGGGAAAGGGTTTCCACCCAAAAAAAGGTGTTGCAGCCAAGAGGAAAGCCCACACCAATATTACCAAGAAAAAGCCCCCCCCGACCGCACCCCCCTTCCCCACCCCAGAACAGGATGTCCGTTGGATAACATGTATAAAATTAGTGCATCAATGCCAGATATGTGACGCGGCATTAAATAAAAATGGCAGCAGGGTAAATGCACCCTTCTTTTTGGGAAAATGCTCCTTAAACTTTGGAAAAATGCTCCTTAGATGCGTTTGCCCGGTATAATGCAATCGGAGGTATTTACCTTCTGGTTGGCGCTTG
This sequence comes from Aedes koreicus, assembly GCA_024533555.2. Taxonomy (NCBI): domain Eukaryota; kingdom Metazoa; phylum Arthropoda; class Insecta; order Diptera; family Culicidae; genus Aedes; species Aedes koreicus. Next base: position 225,350 of record JAHHFK020004112.1, on the reverse strand, counting down.
CCGGTTGTTTTGACGGGTCTTAAGTTTCTTCAAGATTGTATAGCGGAGCTTCGCTCTGCAATCTTCGAGGTAGTTTTGACGGGCTTAAATTTCATTTTGACGAGTCTTAATTTCATTTTGAAGAGTCTTAATTTTGTTTTGACGACTCTTAAATTCAGAAACTTAGAACCCGTCAAAACTATACAATCTTGAAGAAACTGAAGACCCGTCAAAACACCCGGCAAGCGCTAACCAGAAGGTTGATACCTCCGATTGCATTATACCGGGCAAACGCATCTAAGGAGCATTTTTCCAAACTTTAAGGAGCATTTCCCCAAAAAAAAGGGTGCATTTATCCTTTGCCAAAAAAAAAAAAAAAAGTGGTACCACCACCACAGGAGGGCGGAGGACCCCCCCACGTCTTGCTAACAAACCCGCGAGGGGGGGAGAATATTTTTTCAAAATGTTTTTGTAATCCCTATTTTTTTTTTTTTTTTTTCTTCCACCGATTTTAAATAAAAATTTATTACAAAATTTTTATTTTCACAAAATAAAAAAAAAAAAAAAAATTATTTTTAAATTCTACGCGCTAGGTTTGTGTTTTTTGACACAAAATATATATTATATGGGGGCATCATTCGATTAAATGGTTTGTCCGATGATGATTTGTTACAAACAAATTTCGATTCCTCAAATTCTGGGTAGGAGGCTAAACATTTTAAGTAAATAATAAGTTGAAGGAATTAACGTGGTGAGAAGCAATATCGTTCAAAATGATATGATGGAAAATTATCGACGTTTTTTTACATTGAAATATCTATGAGCAAACATCGTGCTTCGTAAAGTGATAGTGGAAATGTATTCCAGCCTAAATAACCAAGAGCATACAAGAGAAACTATGTTCGTACTCATGTGTTTTCATAAAAAGGAGACCATACGATGTTACAATACTCTAGAATAGACCTAATATATAAAATTTTCTATCAGAAATTCTAAACTTACTTTTATTGACCATAACAATCAAAGTCTCTTGCCATTAGATCACCATTAGACCATTAGATTAGGTAGATCACCTTTTTGCGGTGCGTTACAAGGTATCAGATTCACCCCAAGCAGCACAGTTAAAACAGTTAAAAAAACTTAGCAACAATTATGCCATTGGAACAAAAAGGATAAGGACATTCCTGCAACAGCTACCTACACTATATTACGCATTATTGCAAAAAAAAAAAAAGCGCAGAAGGTGGATCGAATTCGAAACATACAATTTTCGTTACAAAAAAAATTCAATAAAGTTTCACTTTTCTTTCGGACGTTATATGAAGACAGGTGCCATTTAAGATATGTTACGAGAAAGAAATTATATGGCTACAAAAATGTTGCGGTTTATAAAAAAATCAGTGGGGTTGTGTTTAACACACGACCGGTTGACGTAGACTACGTTAACCCGTTTGATTAGTTTCGTAGTGTACTGTTCTAATGGGACGTTGGGTTAGCATGAATAAGTGAGAAAGTATGTTAGAACATGCTATGATTCGCTTCTTAGAAATTATTTGGCAGCAGTGGAAAGGGACGTTTGGTTTGAATGTTAGTATGATGAAAGGGCAACAATTGTGCTGCCTATAGTGATTGTGTTGATATGATCGACCAGCTGGAGACCATTATCCATATCGCGTAATCTCGAAAATCTATCGATAAATCACTTTCACTTTTTTTAAAAACACTATTTTAAAAAACTTTTTGAGCGTATTAGCAGAACAATTGTGTTTGGGAAACTAGGAGAACTTAAAATTAACACTTCATATGATCACTTTAACAAAAATAAACATAAAATATTGAAGCACTTTTTCAAAATTATCACTAGAAAATGCGAGCAAATTCCTTTAAATTCCACTATAGGAAGCTTCTCTTTTGACAGATAGGCCTATTTTATCAAGTCGAGCACTTGACACTGAAGAAGTCTGTAAGTCGCAGACGGAATAGGCCTATCTGTCAAAAGAGAAGCTTCCTATAGTGGAATTTAAAGGAATTTGCTCGCATTTACTAGTGATAATTTTGAAAAATTGCTTCAATATTTTATTTTTATTTTTGTTAAAGTGATCATATGAAGTGTTAATTTTAAATTCTCCTATCGATAAATTATAAAGCTTTAAGAGTTCACACTGTTTCAGTTATTTTTAAATGTTGATTTGACCTCTACCCTTGCCGTAATGCCTAGGCTGATCAAAATAGCGTTGATTTTGTCCTCAAAGATCGTTAGACCAGCATTAGATAGTAAGTAAAGGGTGATACGGTCAAAATTTGGTCAAGGGAAAACGCGTGTAAATCGGTGAAATCGTTTATTTAAAAAATCAAATTAAATTTCTTTTTCAAGTTCAATTAGTATAAAATTCAGGAAAAATATTCAGTTTGGCTTCCGCTTTTCCAAATCCGAATTGCCGGGCCTTACGCTTAACCCCTGCCATCCGATTTTGTACAGCCACCTTGTCCACCTTCTTCGCCGCAGAAAGCCAGTTTGCCTTGAATTGCTGCTCGTCCTTAGCAGTTTTTTTGGTCTTCTTTAGGTTCCGCTTGGCAATAGCCCAGTATTCCTCAATTGGGCGGAGCTCTGGCGTGTTGGGAGGGTTCTTGTCCTTGGGAACCACCTGCACGTTGTTGGCGGCGTACCACTCCATGGCCTTTTTACCGTAATGGCAAGATGCCAAATCCGGCCAAAACAGTACGGAACAACCGTGTTTCTTCAGGAAAGGCAGCAGACGTTTATTCAAACACTCTTTCACGTAAATTTCTTGGTTGACAGTCCCGGAAGCTATGAAAATGCTGCTTTTCAAGCCACAGGTACAGATGGCTTGCCAAACCAGATATTTCTTTGCGAACTTTGACAGTTTCGTGTGCTTGAAAATATCTGCTACCTTTCCCCTTCCTTTTGCCGTATAAAACTCCTGTCCCGGAAGCTGCTTGTAGTCGGCTTTGACGTAGGTTTCGTCGTCCATTACCACGCAGTCAAACTTCGTCAGCATCGTCGTGTACAGCCTCCGGGATCGCGCTTTGGCCGTCGTATTTTGTTTATCATCGCGATTTGGAGTCACTACCTTCTTGTAAGTCGATAGTCCGGCTCGTTTTTTGGCTCGATGCACGGTTGTAGACGATACACCCAGCTTATTTGCGGCATCTCCCCCCACCCTCCCCCCCCCCCCCCCCCCCCCCCCACCACCTAACACTTTTCCTTCCCTTTCCTTCCCTTCCCTCCCCCCCATTCCTCTCCCCCCACCAAAACAAAAAGCCACCATCCCCCCCCCCCCCCTTCAAAATGAGGGTTTCAGGTTTTTTAAATGCAAAATTGAAAGAAATACGTCAAGTTGATATTGACCAAATTTTGACCGTATCGCCCTTTATGTTAGCAAAAATCTATTGTACATTCTTTAGAAAGCATTTGAAAAGTATTTGCACTTTGTCAAGTTGGTTGACCACTTGATTTTATTTCCCACCTCGAGTTTAAGGCCCTTCTCTAGCATTCCGACCAGTAGTTAGCAACGCATTACCTCTGGTTGCTTCCAGTTTCGCCCGATAACCTCGAGTTCGCTCGGCATAGGTACATGGTCAATTCGGAGGATTTTTCCAATGTTCGATCTTAACGCGCTTCCGAAATTTGCGCAAACGGTTGGCATTAAAACGAATAGGCATTGCACTTATTCACCCTTTCACAGTTTCTCAAAACTTATTTCTTCCTAGAAGTAAAACTCTATCCAACGCGAATCGTTAACACAATAGAATAACTATGCATAACAGTACTCATTGAAATGTGCATGTTCGAGAATCAAAACATAGTCCGTGATAGGGAATTTCTTGAAACATGCCAGAACGCAATATTCTTAAAAAATTTCGTACACCGATTGATGAATATGTATGCGAAATATATTAATCTTTTATTTGTAAAAATTTTATATACCTTAGTAAATAGAATGGCAATCGTATAAATTTCTTGATAAGAGCAGTCTCAAAAATAAATCAATCAAGAAATAATCGAAATCTTAGTGGTGTTTCAATTTTTCGTGACGGTAGCCATTTGTAAAATGTACAAATTGCTCAAGGTATGCAACAAAGAGAAAACTAATATTGTTTTAGCCACCGCTGTCATCCAATCGGTAAGAACAGGGACCTGGCGGACAGCGATTTTCTTGTAGCCAACATCTCTTACAACCAAACGTCAAAAGACGCATTGTTTATAAACAATGCTGGCGTTCCTACCCGTAGTAACGAACGTCAGACGGGCCCTATTCAAATAAGGCCCGTGATATGTTGCATACTGTCAAACTCTAGAAAACAGTATAGGGTGGCCAGGTCCCTGGGTAAGAACCAAACATTCAAAATAATCAAACTCTCTCAAAATTAAATTGGTCGTCCTGAAAAGGACGGATTTGAAATGGTCCGCATTTGAATTAAAACCCTCTCTGCGCCTTACCAAAAGATGTCTACCAAATATCACACACACATAAGCACCTTATTTTGCTCCTAGTGGTAGCACCCGCCGGCTGGCTACAAAGGCATTATTTGCCCAAGCAACCGACTGCCTAGCACACCACAGCATAATGTATGGCTGCCTAGCAACGGCTGCCTAGCCAACGGCTTGGTAACAACAGACTGCAGTGCAATCAGCTACCTGACCAATTGGTAGGTCGCCAGTGCACTTTCTATGGTGCTTGCCACAGCCAGCTGCCAAATCCAAATTGGCGTCTTGCCGCTTCGCTGAATGAAGCTAGTGCACCCTCCAGGGTACATGCTATCGCCCGGCGCCAGCTGCCAATCCATACTGGCTCGATGCTCCGCACAGCTCCAGTACTGCAACACGAATTTATACCCGATTTATATCGTTCACTGCTGCATACGAGACCTCCCTTGCTTACATTTGAAATCTGTGATAGTAAAATTGAGTGCATTTGGTAAATTTACTCTGAAAAATCGGCATTATAATACATCACCTCATATTTTGGTTATTTTCAATAGCTTGAAATTGTTAACGGATAATGTTTGATAATTGAATTGATACGCGGGAAAATTTCCAATCGATTGATGTAAACATCTTGAAAATCGATTGAACATTTATTAAGTTATTAGCGTTTAATTTGTAACGATATTTCGTGACGGTCGCTTATTTTTAGATTTTCAATTGACACCCTACCCTTCCCGTAGGACGTAGTCTACATCAAAAATTGTCATTCCGCCTAAGTTCACATTCAGGACCAATTGAGCGAGTCGAACGAGACGAAACGAGGCTCTCTCATTCGACCTTTTTACATTCTTCTGGAAATACGCAAATACGCTTAACGTAAGTATATTAATATCAGTATTACGGTTTGCTTACTTGACGGAACATCTTGGCTTAAGCAAAATGCCAGCCACAATCATCGCGTAACGTTCAGACGTGACGCACTAGCTGTCATTATGACTAAATAAAATGGCGTATTCCCGTACGATTATTCAACGTGAAGTAAATTCCGTTTTTATCCGGCATAAAGTCTGTTGAAATCCGACTATTTTCAAATATAACTAAAATTCTTACCATAATACACCAAAACCTTTGTTCATAGTGTAGTTAAGAAGAATGAACTAATCATAACATTGTTTGAGCTAAATAAGAATTAAAATCATTATTTAAATTAAAAATTAAAATAGGAATGAAAAATTGAAAGTTTTCTCAACAAACACAAAATGTTACGCTCGCCCATTCGAAAAAGTTCTCGAGAATTGTCGACTCTTCAATTGATAATGACTCGTTTCGACTCATACGACTCGCGGAACACACCCAAATGCACAACTTTATCGAAGTCACATAAAGTCCATTCTAAGAACGCTATCAATTTGCAAACACCACTTCGACAAGCTCAGCCAAACCCAACTGAACAGCAAAAATCCCTCCCTAAATAGCCGCTGCGTCGCCCATCGAATCAATCACCTTAATCGCCGGCCAGGAAAGTCACCATCTACTACACGCCAGAAACCGTGTTCACGTGCTTCGATTAAAGAGGAAAACAGTACAAGCGACCCAAAGCAAAGAACTGCAGAAGAATTTTCCCTCCGCCCGGTGTCGCTTTTCAATTCCTCCACTGTGCCGATAAACCTCACACAAGTCATTCGCAAAGCCCAGCACAGCGCACTGAGCACTCTAGGTAGGAAGGTAGTGTGGGTGCCATTCGGTTAATCCATCACTAATACGCCAACAATTGCAACACGGTCGGTGCCGAGAGGTCAGCTAAGAAGGAATCAGATTGAAGAATGGAGGAAAAATCGAGCCCATGTGGGCTCAACCACCCCCCCCCCCCCCCCGACGGGTGGTGAAGTTTTATTGCTTTCGCTATTATGACGCCCATTCCCATACCAGCGCAAACAACTGTCAGATTTGAAATGTGGGATTCTGTACTAGCAAAAATAAGGCAGCACTTCGGACTTACCATTCGTTCCGCTTATCAGTGGGTAATTGCTATCACGGCCTCCTATCAGCGTCTTTAATCCGGACTCGATCAAAGTAGGTGATGCCCGATCCCTGTCGCTCATGGTTGCTAGTTTTGATGGTGGTGGTTGTTGCTGCTGCGGTTGTTGTTGTTGTTGTTGTAGGTTGTTTGGTTGTTTGTGGGCGTGAACAGAGCTGTTAGTTAATATAACCACTTGGCTCCGTGATCCTTCAAAACTTTCTTCAGGACTTCAATCACTTTTTATCGGCTTCGAATTTTGCGTGTGCGACAGTGCTCTCCGATCTCTTCAAGCACTGATTTCTACTCAGGTAGCAACTTTTTTTCTCTCTAGACTTAATAAACAATATTCAACACTTAGCAACTATTAAGATTTAATAATTTTGTGTAACAACTTTACTTTTCCGCTTGGAGCTTTATGAACAACTTTCTAACACTTTTTAATTCGAAAACTTCAACAACGTCGCGCTAGATGTCAACTTTTCCACCCCATCAAGTGGTGATCACGAAAAGCACAGCGGGTGGGGGAGTGACAGATGGGGATAGTGGAAAATGGGGGACACAGGACAGAAGTGGAGAATATCAGAAACTGTACAACTAAATGTGATTTCTATTTACAAAACACACTTTTCCTCGGCCGCCAAGGACCGCCACACTTGGGGCACACTTGAATGCCGAAAAATCCGAATCTTTCACGCACTTCACCACCGATTGCTTGTTGCGGGTTGGCAGTCTTCGTGCAGTAGTGTCATCTGTCAATTTTTCTTCTTCGTCGCCTGCTTACCGATTTCACTCGGAGGAGGATGCTATTTTTCACTCGAGAATCGAAAATATTTTGCTCTCTGGCCACTCGAACGGTGAGCTATTGAATCTTCTTCGACCGAACGAACGGTGATGGCGAAGGGCAAACGGGAAATCACTACACTTTAATTAGCAGATTCGCCTGCCCTTTGGCAGATTGACTCTTCACCACAGGGGGCACCGAACAACAACCATCCGTAGGCGTCAGAAAATTGATCGGTGGTTCGGATTTGGAGGCTCTCTTTGGGTTGCTTGAAGAATCCCGTTTGTGCTGCTTCGATTCTCGTATTCTAGCTGGTGGCCTCCTTCGAGCGACCAACTTCTCACTGCTGTCTCTCTCTCTCTCTCTCTCTCGCTCCGTATGGGCCTGGTTCCGTGTGTAGTAGTAGGCAGGAGGATTTACAGGATTCGATTCACCCCTGTAGTGGTACAACAAAACAATTGCTTCCTATATGTGTAAATTCGGGAAAAAGGCTACCACTCAGCTCTCACTCATTGAAGTAGGATTCAATATCCATGATTTATCTTTTTCACACGAAATTGAAACTTTATTCCCTTGAAGCAACTAACTCTTAATCTTAACCAACTTCTCACTCTACCACATCATTCCGGCTTATCACACCTTTGGAAATTTGAACACTAACTTGAAAATATTGCTTAGATTAGACTCTTCAGTCTCACAGCTCACGGCAGCATGTGTCTGAAACGAAAACCATTCTGTTCACGTGTGGCAGCAAAGCTTCTTGTCAGCCTCTTTCGATGACGATTTGTGTTGGTGGAAAAAAAAACTTTTCCTATATATCCTTTCCACCCCCGCACACGCACACAATTGCAACAGTCGTGGTTCTAAAGCACCGAAAGCTTTTCCTCGGTGGCCCACTCTCAAACAATTGATTTTTTTTTTCCTGAATGGCCTTCCAGATCCGGCGTTCGCCTGTGTTGGTGGGGAAGCTTTCCGATATCGGTTCCTCTTTGTAGCTTTAGTCTCCCACAATCAAAGCACTCACCATAGACCTGTTCATTTCGCAAAACAAAAAAAGTGCGGGATCTACCCGAGACTAGGTACTGTTCCTTGTCTTTAGCAGAGTAGTTGGGCAAAATTTTATCGAAACCGGATGTTATATGGAGGCATCAATTTTGTGATTTTAAGGTAGTTTTGTATCCCAAAACTGAAATTTTGAAAGCTGCTGTAATTACTTGCAGAGTAAAGCACCGTATGCTGTCTTTATTTTAATAACAAGAGTGTATCTTTGAAAGTAAAATTTAGAATTAGTTTCATCCTGAAAAATGGATTTCGTAGGTATTTGTTTGACAAACATTTCATCGACACAATTTAAAAATGATGTTCTCTTTACACTTTTAGTTTTTTTTTTTTATAAAGCTTCGATAGATTGCCAGATGACCATAAAAATAAATGTCACTCATTCAGTAACCATCAGTTAGACAAAACAAAGTATCATTGCTTCCCGATTACGAGCGATGACCATTTGACTGATGGATAAAAATAACTGACATCACCTTTGTCTGAAATATGATGGTGTTTCGAATCAATGCTTCGAACGAAGCAGATGTGGTCACGTTAGATTAATAAGGGACATGGAATCTGAAGATTGTGAGTATAAATAGATACACTCTCAAGGGACGTAAATAGATACACTTTTACTATAAAAATGTCAAAAAAGCCAGCGATTATAGCTGTGTTTATAATATCAGTTTTCACAAAATCGACTTCAATCACTTCCAAATAATTTCCAATTTTCGTGAAATTTTGGCCACACACTCAGTTAAGCACGATGAGCAATAAAACTTTTCTGCAAAACGAACAGGTCTAACCAACAATCCTCTAATGGCTGAGTGAATGTACCGCCTTTCAAGAAGCACCGGATAGTCTCTAAGAAGTCATACTCCGAGCGATCGAAACGCGGTCGTCGTCCAAGCAGGCGATGAAAAAGATAACAAATTTCGAAAAACTTGTTCTAATCCTTACACTCTTCTACGAAGAATCTGATTCTTGCTATAAATTGCTCTCAACCACAACGACAACAGCAGGGAATCACGCGTCCCTGTCAGCCCGTGAGATCAGGATAAATAATCGTTGACGTCGTCGTCGTCGTCGTCGTCGTCGTCGTTGCCGCGTACCGCCGTGCAGGTTTGCACCTATGTAGTTAACGCACAACACTTTCGGAAGCGCGCTGTCGAAGTCGTCGCGTCGGAACCGGCATGAAAAATCGCACTCGACTCAATCGTGAATTGAACTCAGCTTCTCCAGCTCACCCCGTCGCTCTGGACACAACAGAAACAAAAACAACACAAGGTGAGAGCAGAGAACGAGCAATAGAAAGGATCCCGACACGACACACGCACAGGATAGCCGCGAACACCGGTCGACCACACCACGGTACACGGCTAGGAAAAAAAAATTTCTTCGGTGAGACTCCGACTCAGACACTTGGCGAAAAGAAGAGAAGAGGATTCTTCCTACTATTCGGCGCTCGATTTTTTCTCCGACTAAAGCTGGCAAACCCGCCGTCATCGACGATCAGTGGCCCCGCTGTTTAGAACAGGGCGGACAGACAAATACGCGACGCCGCAGTGTTTGTGTGTGACCCACCATGCACACAAGACCGCGAGCATACAGCGTGGTCTGTGTGGTGAGTGCCCGACTGATGATGTTGGGAAGTGTAGGTATGCTGTGAGTAGTCACGAACCGTGAGCTGGTTTAGATTTCCCTCGTGCTGTTGGCTGTTCGAATTATTGGTTGAAGGGAAAAGCGTTAGACTCTGTATTTATTGCAAATCGGAGGAGCTTGAGGAAGATGGGCCGATTTTATCGCTAATTGAAAACATGAACAAGTTGTATTGAGTTATTTAGTAGGTCGCACCGAAAGGCTATGGGCCCAGTGTCACGAGTTTGAAAAGTTCAGAAAAAGCTAGTTAGGGAGGAAAATCAGGGGAAATCGCGTATTTCACTGAAAACGAATAGTTTTTGTGGGAAAAGTGCTTCACAGTGTCTGGAGTTAACCGTTTTTGTTATCGGGCATAGTGCGTTATCTATTGTTTCGGTTACATATTGTTCGGTGGCGTTTATGGAATGAAGATCCGGGATAATGTGAAGCATTGTCTCGTGTGTGTGTGTGTCGTCGAAAGAGGTAGACATGCATAGAGAAAGATTTGCGTGTACGGTTTTTTTTTTTGCTAGTGACATGATAAACACAGTCTCAGACCAAAAAAAAAAACCCGAAACCACCCCAATTTAACAATTGAGAGGTGGTAACCCAAGTAACATTGCCAAAACCATCAAGCTTTATTAAGTTTTATTAAGGTTTTATCAAAGCCACTAGAAATCAATTTGGTTTTATTATGACACCAAGAGGTGCCAATAGGTTTCATATTTTAGTCAGGTTTATGAGAACCTACACAGCTGGTTTAAAACGATCTTAAAACCTCGTTTTCTCAAATGCCTTTTACTCCTATCAAAGGTTTTATTTCGACTTTATGAACTCATAATATGCTGTTTTGAAATGCCGTTTTAGGACTAATTCATATTATCTTATTATGGTCAGTTGAAAAAGCATTTTAAAACCATTTTGCCTCCAGTAAATGCATGAGGCGGCAAATTGGCATTGAGGAAAGCCACCAAAGAACCAAATAGTTTTAAAGTAGTCATTGCGAAGATAACTTGGCTTTATGGCAGAATTGTGATTTTTTTTCCAATCGCCATATTGAAATATTAGAAATAATAGAAATGTGGAGAAATAAATGCACCAAATTTTAAATGTAATGCAAGTGAACTGTATATCGGAGACCAATTTCTAAATTCTTTAAGATAACTTTATTGAATTTCATCAATTTTCAAGAGATTCATGTTTAATTTATCGAATATATTTGCTTTTATTTTGTGTTTGTTCTTGTAAACGCGCATAATTTCCGAGGCGCATTAATTTTCGGCTCTTATCGTGCCAATATTCACCATAAAATTCAATGCGCATCTGATTTGGAGCATGCTACGCTGTAAAAAACTGAATTTGTTTTGGATATTTTGCAATGAAATAAAATTTCCCGCAGACTTTTTTTCTTAGATATTATTTACTGCTAAATGAATCAGAAGAGCAGAGAATCGAACAAAGCAGAACAACACAAACCAACCACGATTTCACAGTTAAGTTTGACAGCTGTGGCCATTTGGCCGCATGCTGGTTTTCAATGCAGCCAATAGGTTTTATGAAGGTTCTCAAGTGGTCATAGCATCTATCACTAGAATATTTTCAAAATCTTTATGGTCTTGTAAAGGTTTTATTAAATTTTCTTCACAACCGTCTATAGAGTGGGCCACTTTGTACAAATTTTGGCTTTAAAGAAACATAGAGGAGGTGTTGGTAGACAAAACAGTTTTGAAAGTAGTTTTATCAACACAGCCGGGAGGAATGCTATACGGCTAGAATAAAACTTAAATTGTTACTTGGGCCCCCACAGCGAACAACCACCCCCCCCCCCTTCAACACAAAAAAAAAAATAAAAAATATTATATATTATTTTTTTTCCGCCTCCCCCCTACCCCCCCACATTACAACATAATACAACATATTAATTAAAATATTAATCCGATCCACCCCCCCCCCCCCACAAAAAAAACCACCACTTCCCCCTTCTGGACGCGAGGTAACAACGACTCAAACACCAAGAACCACCCCACCAACCCTCCCTCCTTCCCCCCCCCCCCCCCAGCCGCCCGCGCCTTTATTATTGAAGAAATTAATTCATTGAAACGTGTACAGTGAGAATGCTCGGTTACTCCCAGCCCCATCCAGTTGATTCACTGTACAACTTCACTGATTCTGATCAATCACGGAGTAGCAACCATTGATACGTGCAGTCAGTCAAGCTAAGCTAAGCTAAAATATGAACAAGTTGTGTTCAATCCATGTATTTTGACAAAGTCCAATGCCGATTTTAGGTCACGATGATTTTTTCTAGTTGGCATTGCCGATTAAGTTATTTTTGATCAAATGGTTTACCAAGACCATTCAAAACAAACATTGGAGTTAGTCGAGTTAGTTAGTTATAATATTTATTTATTATTATCACCGTCTTCGACCACAAAATCGTACAGACTGTACTTATTCTAACTTAACTTATGTAACTAAACAATTCGTATAATTCGGTTTTTAAAAATACTCCTGGACATGTTAAAATCAAACTCGTCAGAAATGTCATTGAATGACCGAATACAAGCGTCAAGAGGGTTGTTGTAACCGTAATTGGTTCGGTGATACGGAACAACAAGCAAGTTGGAGTTCCAAAAGCGTCGTGGAGGAATGTTCAGCGGTACCTGCTCAAGAAGCGCAGGACAGTCGATGACACCGTTAACCTTCTTTAGGTATCGGGGTCAATATGACCCGGAATGGATTTTAAAAATGCTATAACTTTCCAAAATAAGCATCTAGACGTTTGAATTTTCTTGACTTTTCCTAAATATTAAAGGGGTACGTTTCTGCATTGAACCCAAATTTTTTTGACATTTCTGAAGGGCTGCTAAAAAAAAGTTACGATTAAGGTGTTTCGGGTCATATTGACCCTGATTTCAAACGCACATTGTGGGAACAACATATGAGCATATTTTAAAGTCTTTGCAGTCAAGATGCTCATTATAGTCCCAATTTTCAGTTTCTGATGAGTACGGCAATTTTTGACCCGGTTGGCCACAGGGAATCTGTGCCGAAAGAGGGCATGTTTCGCCACGATCCATGAGGCGGCGACAGATACAAATTTTCATCGGAACATGCTTTTCGACGGCTCAAACTTCATGATTTTTCATGAATAGTCTACTTCTAGCCGTGAAATTGACCAATGACAATATTGGCCATTCCGAGACAATCCGAATGCCCCGGAGGAACCCTTTAGGAGTGAACAAATAAGGTATTTCGCCGAATCATGCCTTTCATCGGTTCAAACTTCATGATTTTTCATGAATAGTCTACTTCTAGCCTTAAAATGGACCAATTCGCCATTTTGAGACATATTCGCCATTTTGAGACAATCCGGATACTATGAAAAAACCCTTCAGGAGGAGACAAATGCGGATTTCTACCGAAACATGCCTTTCAACGATTCAAACCTTATTCTTTTTGTTGAGTAGTCTACTTCTAGCCTAATAAAAGGCCCAAAGACTATATTGACCATTTGGAGACAATCCAGATGCTCCGGAGGAATCGTTTAGGACGGCAAAGGGTAAATGCATCCTTCTTTTTGGGGAAACGCTCCTTAAACTTTGGAAACATGTTCCTTAGTTGCGTTTGCCCGGTATAATGCAATCGGAGGTATTAACCTTCTGGTTAGCGCTTGCCGGGTGTTTTGACGGGTCTTCAGTTTCTTCAATATTGTATAGTTTTGACGGGTTTTAAGTTTCTGAATTTAAGACTCGTCAAAACGAAATTAAGACCCGTCAAAACGAAATTAAGACTCGTCGAAATGAAATTAAGACTCGTCAAAATTAAATTTAAACCCGTCAAAAGTAGCTCGAAGATTGCGGAGCGAAGCTCCCCTATACAATATTGAAGAAACTTAAGACCCGTCAAAACAACCGGCAAGCGCTAACCAGAACGTAAATACCTCCGATTGCATTATACCGGGCAAACGCATCTAAGGAGCATTTTTCCAAAGTTTAAGGAGCATTTCCCCAAAACGAAGGGTGCAATTACCCTGCTGCCGTTTAGGACTGGGATAATATAGGTTTTTGCCGAAACATGCCTTTCAACGTTTCAAACTTCATGATTTTTGTTGAGTATCCTACTTCTAGCCTTGAAATGGATCAATGACCATATGGGCCATTCTGAGACAACCCGGATGTCCTGGAATAACCATTTAGAGGGGACAACTATAGATTTTTGCCGAAACATGCCTTTCGACGGCTTCATGATTTTTCATGAGTAGTATCAGCCTCACTATACTACAATAGATCAAATTACTGGTCGCCGTGGTTTATGTCCCGAACAGAGGGAAAAAAATACGTTCAGCCTTGAAATGGACCAATGACCATATTCGCCATTCTGGGACAATCCATATGGCCCGGGGGATCATTTTATTCCATTCGACGGATCAAACTTCATGACTTTTTTAAAACAATCTATTTCTAGTCATTAAATGGACAAATGCCTGTATTGACCATTCCGGGTCAACCCGGATACTCCGAGGGAATCCTTCAGGAGAAAACAAGTACATATTTTTACCCGAAACATGTCGATGTTACTAATTTTCGACCATGCATGAAGATATTGACAGAGCAGCTATGATCACTCATTAAATCCAAGAGTGATTGACAAAGGAAACCATGTGAATTTCACATTTACTAACTTGTTAAAGTCCAACATGTGCTCTTTTCATTATTCGCTAAATTGGTAACAAAATTAAACAAATTCAGTTAAATATATCCATGGAGCGGGCAAAGTTAATAAGCTTAGCCCAACTAATAAAAGTGAATAAGCATCCAGTTACTCAAATGTCTGGATAACAACCGGGGTGAATTGCCACCTCGCCCGACCACGCTACGCCACTGCTCATGGATGAGTAAAAATGATAAACTAAGAAATCAATGCCAATTGGATCAGTTTTTCTTTGATTTTGAAAACTCACGAATTCTATTACCGTGCTGTTTACCGAATTTGCCAGTTTTCGGTAATTTTGGTAACCAGTTCGGTAATGCAGTTCGTGAGCTTCCAGAACCAGTAAAACGGATCACATAGCTTTGACATAGCTTTCTTTGTTTACTATTTTTACTTATCTAGAAACACGTTGGGACGTTTTAAAATATTTCAATGTGACTTGAGAACTACAATAGAAAAGCAACATCAAATTAACCAGTAATCATCCCAAGGTGTCACAAGGTTCTCATCTTGGCCCATTACTATTTATTATACTGCTGATTTTTAGCCATCTGATTGAATCCACTGTTGAGTTGGCCCCGCACCCTATGCTGATGACATGAAACATGAAATTGTCGCCAAGGCTTCATATTTTCACAGCATATTTACATTTTTGCGGCCACTTCACAAATATAGCCACTACAACGGTTCAAAAAAAGTTGGCACCTTCAGCCTCCCCTTACGCTACATATTTTTAAGACGATATTTTTGCCAAATTTACCATTCTTCCTCCTGTTTTCTACTTGTTGGATCAGGTTCTTCAGATTAGCATGTACAATTAACGTTTTGATTGTGGTTCATTTTCCGAAGATCGAAATGATCAAAACAAAAAATGATCTCTCAGATTTTTCTTAGGGTCATAGGATCAATTTAAAAAATCGAAAATCGAAATCAATTTAAAAAATCGAAAAGCTAGAAGTAGACCACTCAACCAAAATAATGCAGTTTGAGCCGTCGAAAGGCATATTTCGGCGAAAATCTGTATTTATCCCCTCCTAAAGGGTTCCTCCGGGGCATCCGGATTGAATGGCCAATATGGTCATTTGTTCATTTCAAGGCTCGAAGTAGACTATTTATGAAACATCATCAAGTTTGAGCCGTCGAAAGGCATGTTTCGGTGAAAATTCACATTTGCTCCTCCTGAATGGTTCCGCCGGGGCATTCGGATTGTCCTGAATTGGCCAATATATTCATTGGGCCATTTTTAGACTAAAAGTAGACAACTTATAAAAAATCATGAAGTTTAAGCCGTCGAAAGGCATGTTTCGGTGAAAATTCGTATTTTTCCCCTCCTAAATGGTTCCCCCGGAGAATCCACATGTCCCGGAATGGCCAATATGGTCATTGGTCCAAATCAAGGCTAGAAGTAAACTACTCAACAAAAATCATGAAGTTTGAGCCGTCAAAAGGCATGTTTCAGCGAAAATCCGCATTTGTCTCCTCCTGAAGGGTTCCCCCGGGGCATCTGGATTGTCCTGGAATGACCAATATGGTTATTCGTCCATTTCAAGGCTAGAAGGAGACAATTGTTGACAGATTGTGAGGTTTGAGCCGTCGAAAAGCATGTTCCTATGAAAATTTGTATCCGTCGCCGCCTCACGGATCGTGGCAAAACAAACCCTCTTCTGGCACAGATTCCCTGTGGCCAATCGGGTCAAAAAGGGCAGTACTTACCAGAAACTGAAAATTGGGACCCTAGAAAGCATTTTGACTTCCAAGATTTTGAATTCAAGATTTTCAATTTGTTTTTTTTTTTTTTTTTCCCGTGACAGCGTGGTAATGTAGCACATCAAATTTGTTGTAGTTGAGCGGTGTTTCATGAATCCATACTGGCTATCGGAAATTAAGGGTGATGCAACAGTATACAGCACTTTCTGCATCAGTTTCTCAAATACTGGGAACGATAGAGGCAGTTTTCCAAACTGCCGGGAATGTTCCTTCACGTAGCGATCGGTTGAACAAACTCGCAACAGGTGCTGATAGTTCCGTCGAGCAGTTTTTCAGAAACACTGATGAAATGCCGTCTGTCCCGGATCCTTTCTTAGCGTCGAGGTCTTCGATGGTTTGCGAGATTTAGTTTGGGGAAAATTGGATGATGGGAAGGTTGATGGAAGGCGAGGGAATATGTGTGAAGCAGTCTTGACGTTGTACAGGCGACACTTTGCCGAACACACTCTCGAAGAATATGGCGAAGAGTTTAGCGGCTTCTGAATTTGAGCTAGCATGAGCATCGATGTAGCTGACGTTGCAAGGATTTCGGGAAGATGATTTCTGTTTCTTCACAAAATCCCACAAACGCGATGGCCTGGATTCTCGATACGTAATTCTCGTATGTGGTTAGCATTATTGACTTGTACGATGATTCAGCATTACGTAGGATGATTCGGTCACTCTCGGACTTTGTGAGAAAGAAGCGATGTCGTGCTTTCCTTAGCATGTTTCTGAGATGGCGTAGCTCGGAGGTCCACCACGGTTGGTTAAAGATTGATTTAAATGATTGTCTTTTTCGAGGCACAAAAGGCTACTGCAGACTTCGTAAAGTTTGTCACAAAAGGCTGACAGTGAATCGTCAGTTGTTCAGATCCGCAAAATGGTATTCCAATCGGTATCGGCAAATGCTGTTTTTAGCTGGCTGTAGTCACACGCGTTGAAATCAAATATAAAATTGACAAAATTATCATCTATCGTAACAAAATTATTGTCGGTCACGTCAAACAATAAAACAAAAAGGCGTGTGATAGTTGTCGATCTGTAACAGTGGAGTGGGGGGTTCGACCCAGATCCAGATGTTCCGGTAAACTTACGAATGCAAGATCAAGTAATCTTCCATTGGTGTTCAAAAAACTGTTAACTTGCCGTAAGCCCGCAGCGAACACGGTTTCGATGAGGGATTGTTCTTGCTCGGAAACAACGTTCGACGGAATGTAACCGTTAACCTCGTCATCCAGTTGCCATCGCAAGTTCGGGGAGGTTGAAGTCACCCCAATGACAAAACGATATCGGTTTCGCTAGCGCTGTTTGTGAGATGCTGAACTGCTTTTGTGGTGAGCAGAATAAAGATCCGCTGCCTGTGAGTTCGGGGGAAAATAAACAGCAATGATGTAAAGCGAACGATGCGTCGATCTTACGCAAACTGCAACTTGCTCAAGTCGTTCACAATCCATCAAAGGAATCACCTCGCAACGAAGGAGGTTTTTTACTGCAATCAATTCGCCCCCCCACCACACAGTATGTTGGCTTGTTGGATGCACTGCGGTCACAACGTAAAGGGTAAATTCGATAAAAATGGCACACAGAAAATCTTCTGTAACTTTTGAATCGTATGAGTAAAAAACCTAGAAATTTGAGTAGATCTTATCCATAGCGTATTATTTACATCTGCCAAGTTTCATAGTTATACATTCAGTAGTTCCAGTCATGTCGTCGAAACAAGAAATTGTCCGTGAGAAAATTTTGTGCACTCACAATCAAAATCCAGGGGCGTCCCACCGGTGGATTGCTAAAAGGCTTGGAATTGCAAATACAACTGTGTCTCGTGTAATAAGAACCTTCAAGGAACGTCTGAGTGTCCAAAGGAAGGAAGGGAGTGGTCGTAAAAGTGGTCCAATGGACAGTAAAATGGCCAGGAAAGTCGTACAACAATTCAAGAACCGTCCAAACATGTCAATTCGAGATGTCACTAAAAAGTCTAAGGTGTCAGTCGGTTTTGTGCAGAAAACCATGAAGCGTGCTGGGTTACATGTTTACAAAGTGCAAAAAGCCCCAAACCGGAATGAAAAACAAAACATCACTGCGAAAACCCGCGCCCGGAAACTTTACACGAAGCTGCTCACCAAATCCGGTTGCATCGTGATGGATGACGAAACATACGTCAAGGCCGACTTCCGTCAACTTCCTGGGCAAGAATATTTCGTTGCCAAGTCGAAGTTCGATGTTCCGGAGGATGTTCGAAAGAAGAAACTATCGAAATTTGCAAAGAAGTTTCTAATCTGGCAGGCGATTTGCGGATGTGGTGAAATAAGTGCTCCCTTCATCACTTCCGGAACAATAAACGGTGCGATTTACACGGAAGAGTGCCTTAAGAAGCGTCTCTTGCCATTCATTAAGAAGCACAAAGGATCAACTCTGTTTTGGCCTGATCTAGCATCCTGCCACTACGCTCGAAACGTATTGGAGTGGTACCGAGCCAACGGAGTCAATTTTGTGCCAAAGGATATGAACCCACCAAATTCACCGGAACTTCGTCCAATTGAAAAATTCTGGGCAATTATGAAAACGGAACTTCGCAAACATCCCAAAACTATAAAAACAGAGCTAGAATTGAAGAAAATTTGGGTAAAAACAACAAAAACACTGGGAAAATCGGTTGTACAAAATTT
The DNA here is from genome assembly GCA_024533555.2 of Aedes koreicus. Classification (NCBI taxonomy): domain Eukaryota; kingdom Metazoa; phylum Arthropoda; class Insecta; order Diptera; family Culicidae; genus Aedes; species Aedes koreicus. The sequence goes on along the minus strand of JAHHFK020004112.1, from coordinate 206,307 downwards.
GATGGGTGGAGTGAAAAGGAAGGTGCGGGCATTCGGGATGGGAGACGAAATTGAATAAAACAAATGTTTTAAATCAAATCTCATTAGTAGTTCTTCATTCCCTGAAAATTTCAAGAAAATCCGATAATCAGTTTAATTTTGATGAGTATATATATGTGTGCCATTTTTATCGAATACACCCTTTAGTTTCCGTGCTACAATGGGTGGTAGTACATATCATCATATCACTATCCCCTTCAAAGTATTCCACATCGATTGTTTATTTAGATTGAGTTTAAATAAAATATTATACTAGACAATCAATCAACTAGCCTCAAAATGAAGTCCAGTTCGCCAACATCGATTCTATTATTAACATTGAAATTAACAAAGCTGATGTATTTGATAAACATTTTAAGAATTTCAGCTTTCCTCGCTGGTGCTATGTTTCCCAAAATGGGTCGCAGAAGATCGTCGAAGGTTAGCTGCTGCCACCCGCCAAGAATCATCGTCATCTTTCGTTGGATGTGTGCCCATGCTGCAGCTACTCGAGGGCACTCGCTGAATTTGTGTTGTAGAGATTCGACAATGGGCACCTGACAAAACTGGCAATAAGGATCGCTTGCACGACCGATTTTATTGAGCAACCTACGATGATCCGTCTTCTCATTAATTAATAAATACAGGTCCATGCGCAGGTTGGACGGTAGCCTTCGTGACGATATGTTCATCCAGATCTTCTTCCACTCGATGCCTGGATGGTTTCTTTCCACTCTGGGTAGCTCTGTTTGTTCCAGATAGAACTGGTGTATGAGATCACTGGAGGGGTTTTGTTGGATGTTGATAGGAAGTAAGGGAATTTGCTGGGAGAGGAGTTTGAGGCAAAGAAGATCGGCGGGGGGAGGAATATCTTGGGTGAGAAGGGATTGATAATGGGGAAGGGAATTGATCTCTTGAAGGTGCCGGTTGATAAGAAGCGCTTTGCACTTGATTGCTGGCAGTTGCAGCTTCAGTCCTCCATGCTCCTTGCTACGCGCTAATTGCTGCATAGGGACGCATGCAGCTATTCCACGAAACAGGAAGGTCCTCATTGTCGATGTTAGCTTTGCTGTGTGGATGCATTGCGGTGGTAATATTGACGACAGATACCACACCTTCGCCGTGATGAACGTGTTCAGCAGGATAATTTTCTGCTGCAGGGAAAGGGAGCGCATGTTGTGCAGGAATATCATCTGCCGAATTTTACCCACTAGTGTGTCCCAGTTTAGCTTTGCCATCAGCCGCACTGAGTTGGCAAAAATAACGCCCAGCACCTTCACCTCTTCAGCAGTATGAAGCCCTGGTATCGACAGTGGAGCTCCATCGGTGGATCCAACTCGATCGCTACTGTTTTGTGCCGAAATCCTCGAAACATTTTTTATATTCGGTTTGCGGTATGGCCATCAGAGCCATCTAAAATTTTAGCCAAATGTTCACGGATTGCGATGGTATTGTGTGACGGAGTGTTATCGTAGTGAAAGATCCACGAATTGTTTGCCCACAAATCCGGTCTTTTTTGGCGAATTGCTTCACGCAAACGTCTCATAACGCCCAAATAATACTCCTTGTTGACGGTCTGGCCTTGCGGTCCGTTTGAAGAATGTTGGGTCAGATTCGGCCTTGGAAATCATGTCTTTTTCGACGTCAACGTGGTTCCTTTTTTACATGAAATTCAGGTCTTTCGGTACCAGCTTTGCAGCGATACGTATGAGGCCCAAATCTTTAACCAAAATGTCTTTGATTCTATTCTTTGATTTTTTTGATGTTTTCGTCGGTTTTCGATGTCGATGCCCTAGCACTTTTCTCATCATCGTCCACGGACTTCTGAACTTCTGGCCACTTCTGAAACGTTCGTGCTACTGATAAATTACTATTTTCTTCAGAGTATAGTTGCCAAAACAACATTTGCAATGTTGTCGCACTATTGAAACCGTTTTTTCACGCAAAATTTAATACCAATTCGTTGTTGCACATTCAATTCCATTTGAAAATTGTACAAGATTGAGTACACACATAATCCCAGATGTACTCAATACGGCGTAACATTTCAAAATGTCAAGCTATCAACCTAAAAATGTCAATGACAGATGTGGCAAACTAAAAAAAAAAAAAGAAAACTCAAATAGGGTGACTGAGAACGTCACACGGTGCTGATTCCGGGAAGTTTTCGATCAAGGTGGCAGTACCAAGCGAGACCAAGGGGACAAATGGTCAGATGAAATATTGACACCAAATAGTACCAGGGGGAACAAGCGGGCAAAAGCTAGTGCAGTTGCACTTCTCAGTTGAGATCTCATTCAAACTCTGCTTCGAAAGGTTAACGACGCAGAGCTGGTTGATGCCGTTGCCTTTGTCTACCTTGATGCTGGGTTATTATATCTGGCAGCTGACATTCTCGATTTGATGGATAACGACATTCACGACAACAAGACAGCAATTATTCCAATTCACCTGCAAACAACTATCCACAGTCATTGCCCAGTGAACAAGCGAACGGTACTGTTCATTCTGTCCGCTCTCCGTTGCTTTGGAAGTTTTTCACGAGTTATTCAGCTTAATTTTTTTTTCTCGATCGCGAGTGAAATCGAGTTTTGGTTTTCTGAAGAAGAAAACGTTGTGTGTTAAGCAGTGCAACAACGTCATTAATTGCAATTAGTCATATTGCCATAATCGAACAGCCATATTGCTCCGCATCTATAAGTGGCACGCACACCAGCAGTCCATCGTGTGAAGCGTGCATTCGTTCATCTGCCAACCACCACCGACCAGTATCATCATCATCATCGTCATCATTATCATCATCGTTCAGCTCAACGTCTAGCCAGTACACGCGGCCACACATCGTCGCTCGGCAGCAGCAGCAGCACATTCGTTGACCGGCTGCAGCAGATCAGTGTTACATATAACATTAGTTTTTGTTTCTCCTGAATACATTCTAGTTTTATTGTGTGAGTGAGAGTGTGTGAGAGAGTGTGCTTATGTTTAGGTTTGTTTATCTGTGATTCATTATATATAATTGCTTATCCAGATGATTCAGCTGGTCCATGGGTTGTCTATTTTCAGCCCAAAACGAAATCTCTGAATGTCTATCAAATTTCGAACGATCTGACGAAGCGATTCTCCGTGACCGAGATAATAAAAGTGAGACCCAATAAACTTCGGGTCGTTGTGTCCAACCTTAAGCAGGCTAATGAGATTGCTGTCCCTCGGCTCTTTAATCTCGAGTATAGAGTGTATATCCCAGCTCGGGGTATTGAAATTGAAGGTGTGGTCACCGAAACGAGTGTGAACCCTGAGATCCTGCTGAAACAGGCGGTTGGTCGATTTATGAACCAGCTGCTTTCTCCAGTGAAGATACTGGATGTGAAAAGACTTGGTACAGTATCGATCACTAAGGGTGAAGAGAGGTTTACACCGTCAGACTCGTTTCGTGTGACCTTCTCTGGCTCAGCCCTCTCTCAATACGTCGAGTTGGGAAAACTTAGACTACCTGAGCGGTTGTTTGTACCTCGGGTCATGATCTTCCAAAAATGCAAGCAGATGGGACATACGACCTCCCACTGCGGCAATAAGGCACGCTGCTCAAATTGCGGGGCGAAACATGAGGATGGCGCCTGCGCAGCCAGCACACCAAAATGCGCTTTCGGCAAGGGAACTCCTTCTCATGCTCTCTCGTCGTGCCCGGCGTACAAACAACGCGGGGAAAAATTAGAACGCTCGCTAAGACAGCGTTCCAGACAATCTTTCGCGGAAATGGTGAAAAAACTCTCACCCAATGCCAATATAAATCCCTTTGCTCCTCTGTCAGATGACGAGTCTGACTTTGATTTGGTTGAAGAGGGAATATCAGCCAGTTTTCCTGAAGGTGCTTCACGAAAGCGAAGAAGCGTCCGCCCACGAAACGTTGCTGAGCCGGAGCCCAAAACAAATTTGCCCATTTCAAGGAGAGGTAGGAAAAAGGAAAATCCAATTCCACCTGGTTTTCGTAGCACTAACTACACCCAGGACTTTCCATCTCTTCCGGGGACATCCCAAACCTTTTAAGAACAGAAGCCCCCTCCTCTAGTGGGCTGTTCTCATTTGATGACATTGCCGAAGGTATCCTCAAGTACCTCGAAATTTCTGACCCTCTCAAAAGCATTGTTTTGGCAATGCTTCCCACAGTGAAGACTTTTTTGAAGCAATTGACAATAAAGTGGCCCCTCCTTGCAGCAATTATTTCCTTCGAGGGATAATTTTTCAAATGAGGTCGGGGATTTGATCACTGTTCTACAGTGGAATTGTTGAAGTTTTGTTCCTGAATTGGAATCATTCAAATTTCTAGCTCACAATACCGGTTGTAATGCATTCGCTCTTTGTGAAACATGGCTCTCTTCCGAAATCGATCTTCCTTTTCATGATTTCAAAATTATTCGTCTTGATCGTGAGGATTCACGTTGAGGAGGAGTACTTCTGGGGATCAAAAAGTGCTACTCCTTCTATAGAGTGAATTTTCCTCCAATTCCAGGTATTGAAGTTGTCGCATGTCAGGCTGTTATTAGAAATAAAAGCCTTCGCATTGCTTCTGTGTATATTCCTTCTAGACCCTCAATAAACCAAATACAATTTTCAGATATTTGTTCGGTTCTTCCTGCTCCACGGTTGATCATGGGAGATTTTAACTCTCACGGTACAGGCTGGGGAGAACTGTACGACGACAACCGGTCTTCCTTGATACATGACCTCTGTGACAACTTCAATATGACAGTTCTTCACAATGGAGAAGTAACACGTTTGGCTGGTCCATCCTCACCAGGCAGTAGATTAGACCTCACACTTTGTTCGAATTCATTATCGTTGGATTGCACATGGAATGTGATTCAAGATCCCCACGGTAGTGATCACTTGCCCATAAAGATTTCGATTTCCACCAAGTTCAATCCATCAGAATCCATCAACGTCGCGTATGACCTAACCCGTCAAATCGATTGTACAAAGTTCAGGACAGCAGTAGATGAAGCCGTAACGACGGTAGAAGAGCTTTCACCGCTGGAGAAATATAACTTCCTCTCCAACCTGATCTTAGACAGCGCGCTTCAAGCTCAAACTCGACCAGTTCCAGGAACGTAATTTCGCATTCTCCTTTTCCATGGTGGGATCAGCAATGCACCGAGGTTTACCGTAAAAAGTCCAATGCGTTCAAAGTTTTTCGTAGACGTGGAACACCTGAGCACTTCGAAGTATACACGGCTCTCGAACGCGAACTTAAGAGCCTCATCAAGGCCAAGAAACGCGGATACTGGCGAAGATTCGTGGACGGGCTATCGCGCGAGACGTCGATGAGTACTCTTTGGAACACGGCGCGAAGATTGCGTAACCGAACTACGAACAACGAGAGCGAAGAGTACTCGTACCAATGGATCCTCAAGTTCGCGCGAAAAGTTTGTCCAGATTCTGTGCCGCCACGGATGATTCCTCGCGCAACCACGACTTCGATAGATGAGATCAGCCAACTCTTTTCAATGGTAGACTTCTCTCTCGGACTCCTTTCGTGTTGCAATACGGCTCCTGGAGCTGATAAAATCAAGTTCAACTTGCTTAAGAACCTCCCAGACGTCGCTAAGAGGCGCATGTTGAACTTGTTTAATCAGTTTCTGGAACTAAACATTGTACCGGATGATTGGAGACGGGTGAGAGTTATTGCAATTCAAAAACCTGGAAATTCTGCGACCGACCATAACTCCTATCGACCCATCGCGATGTTATCTTGTATTCGAAAGTTGTTGGAGAAAATGATCCTCTTCCGTCTGGACAAATGGGTTGAGACGAACAACCTGCTTTCAGATGCTCAATATGGTTTCCGTCGTGGTAAGGGAACGAACGACTGTCTCGCGTTGCTTTCCACAGATATTCAGCTAGCTTTTGCTAAATAAGAGCAAATGGCTTCTGTATTCTTGGACATAAAGGGGGCTTTTGATTCTGTATCCGTTGAAGTTCTTTCAGATACACTCCACGCTTGTGGTTTTTCTCCATTAATGAATATTTTTTTTGTACAATTTGCTGTCAGAGAAACATATGCGCTTCTCTCATGGAACCTCTACAGCTTCCCGATTGAGCTACATGGGTCTCCCCCTGGGCTCATGTTTAAGCCCTCTTTTGTATTATGTTTATGCCAAAGACATTAACGGTTGTCTAAGTGACAACTGTACGTTGAGACAACTTGCAGATGACGGCGTAGTGTCTGTCACAGAACCCAATGGGGTCCACCTGCAAGGACCCTTACAGGATACCTTAGACAATTTGTCTAGTTGGGCTCTAGAGCTAGGTATCGAATTCTCTACGGAGAAAACTGAGTTGTTAGTTTTTTCTAGGAAGCATAACCCTGCACAACCGAAGCTTCAAATTTGGGGTACACCGATAACTCATTCCATGTCATTTAAATATCTTGAGGTCTGGTTCGATTCAAAGTGCACCTGGAGATCCCACATCGAGTATCTGAAGCGAAAATGCCAGGAAATTAAAAATACAGGATTAAACATATGCCAAAGTAAGGAGTTCAAATCTCACCCCCGGATAGGTCACAAAAATACCCAAAAGGTGTTTAAGTGACCAGGTCTCCCAAAAGGTGTGAGAGATGGCTGAAAATCTCGATAATAATAACATAAAGAGGTGAAACATTTAAATCGATACTATCCCCTTCAAAGTATTCCAGGGCTGCAAAATGGTGAGTAGACACCTGGGATGGAGCGTGCGTCCCCGCAACATTGCTATGGTCCTCACAAGTTCCTACCTCATACTTCCACGGGTCAAGAGATGACAAAGACCGCCAGCTAAGGGTTGCGTACTTAGCTGGTAGTGCAGCCTGGGCACTGTTGTCCTTCTGACTTCAGCTAGATTGAGGAGGTGCGTGCCGAGCGTCTGTCCACCAAGGAGGTGCGGCTCAAACAGCCTCTGTCCTGGCATCCAGCGGCTGAGTAAGAAACGCTGTATCGCGTCAACTATACATTAGGTGGCAGCTGCACCAAAGCAATGTAGGCTTTCGACCCCGGTAAAGAAGCATGCTGAAATCTTACCCTACCACGAAAAATGGAAGTATTCTTTATACGGTATATGGTTTCAGATCATCCATGGAATTCCCAAGTGTTGTATAATAATTTTGAATTGTTTTTTTCACCCGTGGCTATGATAATGCAAGTCCTTCTACAATTGCAGCAGGATCAGTAGACATGCAGACATTACTAATATAATTGTTATTATCATTTTATATTGTAACATCCCTTCACAATATTATTCAATGCTATTTCCAGCGTCGCATTTGCATCGTTGTAAGTTTTGGCCCACCTAACTCACGTTATGTATTTGAAAGGATGGGATGGTTTTTACATTTTTTTTAAAGAGAGGATATACGACAAATTCTACAAAAAAAAAATTCGTCGTCCAAATTAGTTAATTCAAAAACTAACATTGTTTATGAGCCTACCTTTTCTATTTAACAGACATGAAGAATCATTTGTGGGACTAGTAGGAAAAAGGAGTTATCGGAGAATTTCCTGTCATTCATTTTTAATTATTTATTTTTTTTTGGATTTATTGAGTTTCCGTTTTTGGGCAGTGGTCATACTCGTATGAAATTTATTTGCCTAAATTTTCTTTGCTATTTTGCTAGGCTGCCAGGTGATCAACTTTATTTCATTATATCACGTTGGAATTTTCGCTATTTCAGAGTTTCAATCATCTAACATCGCAGCGGAAGAGGCAAATAGCGGCATTTAATTATTATATGTACATTATGTAGTATTTCTTTACAACATCGTATTATTTCCATCATATCATAACCTTCACATTTTCATGCAACAAACCTGATTTAGGCGGTATCTGGCTTAAACACGAAACATAAATTCAATTTATGACATATAGCATTCCTTATATGTCCAGTATATAACGCAGAAAATTACAGCTGTGGTAGGCTTTTGAAAATTACGGAATCTGTGGTAGGCTTTTGCACTTTTTGCTGAATGTATTTTTCATTTCCGGTTTACAAATGGACTTTTTACCAATTCTGAGCTGATCTGACTCATGCAGCGCTGTGTGCCATTTTGCTAGTGTTTGATTTTACATTTCAACCTTTGTCATTACTTTATCGTAACTCACAATATCATTATATTTGGTAATATTGTTTTATTGATTTTACTTCAACGATGATTAAAACATTCCTTATTGTTTTTTGCCCATTTATCTTTAACTACCTTCCACTTAAATCTTCCCATTCCGAACTCAGTAGCAATAACTATTAGGTCAGCAAAAATAAAAGCGGATTGCTATTATAAAATCAGCATCAAGTAACAAATAGTTACCATGGCAACAGTTAATTAAAATGTATATACACAGAAAAAAATAATGAATTTTAACAAGCGCGTAAAATTTACCCTCGTTTAATTCCGAGCCAAACGAGGCGTAAACAACGAAATCGTTTGCAATATTTCATGTGCCATACAACAATGTTTGCAATCTTTTATACAACAGGCTAGATTTAGGCGTTATCTGACTCAACTTTACATGAAATATCCCTTTATTTTCTGCCAAATCTAGCATTCCCTTTATGTGCATTAGATAACGCAGAAAATTCCATGTTTCTTTTTATCTGTGTATGTTAGTTTTGTAAAATTTCAATAGATTTAATAAACTTTTTCAGGATACCTCAAATCAAAATTTCGGTGAAATGCTGCTATCGCTGAAAACGAACGAAAACGTGCTTAATCGCGAACCACAGAACTCTACACTTTAACATTTTACAACAATCCTCGCATTTCAGTATCAACCAAATGAAGATCATATATTATAGATACGAATTTTTTTTTTTTTTTCACTAAAAAAAACAAAAAAAAAAAAATATATATTTTATTGGGGGGGGCCGGGCGGCCCCCCCGCCCCCCCCCCGCCGCCGGGGGGGGGGGGGGGGCCCCCCCCCCCCCCCCACCTTTTTGTTAATGCGCGGCGGGCCCCCCCCCCCCCCCCCCCCCCCCCCCCCTCTCTTGTTTTCTTCTCTTCCCCTTTTTCCTCTTTTTTTTTTTTGGTGGGGGTTTTTTTTTTTCCCCCTGGTTCCTATTATTTGTTTTTGTTTTTCTTCCCCCCCCCCCCCTTTTGGCCTTTCATACAACGGCATGATTAGGATAATCAGTGGTTATTAAAGCTTGATCAAGTCTAACAGAGAGGAGAGCCCATTGCTGTCGGACTTAAAGGGTAAATTCGATAAAAATGGCACACAGAAAATCTTCTGTAACTTTTGAATCGTATGAGTAAAAAACCTAGAAATTTGAGTAGATCTTATCCATAGCGTATTATTTACATCTGCCAAGTTTCATAGTTATACATTCAGTAGTTCCAGTCATGTCGTCGAAACAAGAAATTGTCCGTGAGAAAATTTTGTGCACTCACAATCAAAATCCAGGGGCGTCCCACCGGTGGATTGCTAAAAGGCTTGGAATTGCAAATACAACTGTGTCTCGTGTAATAAGAACCTTCAAGGAACGTCTGAGTGTCCAAAGGAAGGAAAGGAGTGGTCGTAAAAGTGGTCCAATGGACAGTAAAATGGCCAGGAAAGTCGTACAACAATTCAAGAACCGTCCAAACATGTCAATTCGAGATGTCACTAAAAAGTCTAAGGTGTCAGTCGGTTTTGTGCAGAAAACCATGAAGCGTGCTGGGTTACATGTTTACAAAGTGCAAAAAGCCCCAAACCGGAATGAAAAACAAAACATCACTGCGAAAACCCGCGCCCGGAAACTTTACACGAAGCTGCTCACCAAATCCGGTTGCATCGTGATGGATGACGAAACATACGTCAAGGCCGACTTCCGTCAACTTCCTGGGCAAGAATATTTCGTTGCCAAGTCGAAGTTCGATGTTCCGGAGGATGTTCGAAAGAAGAAACTATCGAAATTTGCAAAGAAGTTTCTAATCTGGCAGGCGATTTGCGGATGTGGTGAAATAAGTGCTCCCTTCATCACTTCCGGAACAATAAACGGTGCGATTTACACGGAAGAGTGCCTTAAGAAGCGTCTCTTGCCATTCATTAAGAAGCACAAAGGATCAACTCTGTTTTGGCCTGATCTAGCATCCTGCCACTACGCTCGAAACGTATTGGAGTGGTACCGAGCCAACGGAGTCAATTTTGTGCCAAAGGATATGAACCCACCAAATTCACCGGAACTTCGTCCAATTGAAAAATTCTGGGCAATTATGAAAACGGAACTTCGCAAACATCCCAAAACTATAAAAACAGAGCTAGAATTGAAGAAAATTTGGGTAAAAACAACAAAAACACTGGGAAAATCGGTTGTACAAAATTTGATGGGTGGAGTGAAAAGGAAGGTGCGTGCATTCGGGATGGGAGACGAAATTGAATAAAACAAATGTTTTAAATCAAAACTCATTAGTAGTTCTTCATTCCCTGATAATTTCAAGAAAATCCGATAATCAGTTTAATTTTGATGAGTATATATATGTGTGCCATTTTTATCGAATACACCCTTTAGTTTCCGTGCTACAATGGGTGGTAGTACATATCATCATATCACTATCCCCTTCAAAGTATTCCACGTCGATTGCAACAATCGAACCAATCCGTTTTTTTTTTTGTATAAAATATTGTTTATTTAGATTGAGTTTAAATAAAATATTATACTAGACAATCAATCAACTAGCCTCAAAATGAAGTCCAGTTCGCCAACATCGATTCTATTATTAACATTGGAATTAACAAAGCTGATGTATTTGATAAACATTTTAAGAATTTCAGCTTTCCTCGCTGGTGCTATGTTTCCCAAAATGGGTCGCAGAAGATCGTCGAAGGTTAGCTGCTGCCACCCGCCTAGAATCATCGTCATCTTTCGTTGGATGTGTGCCCATGCTGCAGCTACTCGAGGGCACTCGCTGAATTTGTGTTGTAGAGATTGGACAATGGGCACCTGACAAAACTGGCAATAAGGATCGCTTGCACGACCGATTTTATTGAGCAACCTACGATGATCCGTCTTCTCATTAATTAATAAATACAGGTCCATGCGCAGGTTGGACGGTAGCCTTCGTGACGATATGTTCATCCAGATCTTCTTCCACTCGATGCCTGGATGGTTTCTTTCCACTCTGGGTAGCTCTGTTTGTTCCAGATAGAACTGGTGTATGAGATCACTGGAGGGGTTTTGTTGGATGTTGATAGGAAGTAAGGGAATTTGCTGGGAGAGGAGTTTGAGGCAAAGAAGATCGGCGGGGGGAGGAATATCTTGGGTGAGAAGGGATTGATAATGGGGAAGGGAATTGATCTCTTGAAGGTGCCGGTTGATAAGAAGCGCTTTGCACTTGATTGCTGGCAGTTGCAGCTTCAGTCCTCCATGCTCCTTGCTACGCGCTAATTGCTGCATAGGGACGCATGCAGCTATTCCACGAAACAGGAAGGTCCTCATTGTCGATGTTAGCTTTGCTGTGTGGATGCATTGCGGTGGTAATATTGACGACAGATACCACACCTTCGCCGTGATGAACGTGTTCAGCAGGATAATTTTCTGCTGCAGGGAAAGGGAGCGCATGTTGTGCAGGAATATCATCTGCCGAATTTTACCCACTAGTGTGTCCCAGTTTAGCTTTGCCATCAGCCGCACTGAGTTGGCAAAAATAACGCCCAGCACCTTCACCTCTTCAGCAGTATGAAGCCCTGGTATCGACAGTGGAGCTCCATCGGTGGATCCAACGTCGATCGCTACTGTTTTGTGCCGAAATCCTCGAAACATTTTTTATATTCGGTTTGCGGTACGGCCATCAGAGCCAACTAAAATTTTAGACAAATGTTCACGGATAGCGATGGTATTGTGTGACGGAGTGTTATCGTGGTGAAAGATCCACGAATTGTTTGCCCGCAAATCCGGTCTTTTTTGGCGAATAGCTTCGCGCAAACGTCTCATAACGCCCAAATAATACTCCTTGTTGATGGTCTGGCCTTGCGGTCCGTTTGAAGAATGTTGGGTCAGATTCGGCCTTGGAAATCATGTCTTTTTCGACGTCAACGTGGTTCCTTTTTTTACATGAAATTCAGGTCTTTCGGTACCAGCTTTGCAGCGATACGTATGAGGCCCAAATCTTTAACCAAAATGTCTTTGATTCTATTCTTTGATTTTTTTGATGTTTTCGTCGGTTTTCGATGTCGATGCCCTAGCACTTTTCTCATCATCGTCCACGGACTTCTGAACTTCTGGCCACTTCTGAAACGTTCGTGCTACTGATAAATTACTATTTTCTTCAGAGTATAACAACAAATTATATTAACCCCAACCCACAACACCCATATCCCCCCCCCTACAAAACACCCCGACTTCTTTTCCCACACAAAAACCCTCCCCCCTTAAAAAACCCACGGGGCAAGGTCTGGTAATATGGTGCTTGTTTGATGGTATTGGTGGAGTTCTTGGCCAAAAATTCACAAATAGTGAGCGCGGTGTGTGATGGAGCGTTATCGTGGTGTAAAATCCACGAATTATTGCGCCACAATTCTGGCCTCTTCTTTCGAATTGCCTCACGCAAACGTCTCATAACTTGTAAATAATACTCTTTGTTAACCGTTCGACCTTCTGGAAGGAATTCAGAATGGACGACACCGCGAAAATCAAAGAAAACGGTCAGTAAAACTTTAATTTTGGAGCGACTTTGTCGTGATTTTTTTGGTTTCGGCTCATCTTCGGCGCGCCATTCGGACGATTGTTGACTTGTGAGCATATCAAATTCATATACCCACGTTTCATCACCAGTTATGATGCGTTCCATGAATGTGGGATCGCTATCTGCGTTCGCAATCATCTGTTTAGCGACCTCAACTCGATGCTGTTTTTGCAAAAAATTCAGCTCTTTTGGAACAAGTCGTGCTTCAATGCGTTTCATGCCCAGAATTTCCGTCAAAATGTGTTCGGTCGATCCAAATGAGATATCAAGGAGTGCAGCTATCTCCCGAATGCTAATTGAGCGGTTTTCCATAACTAAATTCTTCACGGAAGCGATGTTTTCATCGGTAGTTGAGGTCGATGGTCGTCCAGAACGCGGCATGTCACTCACGCTTTCACGGCCTTCTTTAAAGTCTTTGTGCCAAACAAATGTACGATTTTGTGAAATAGAGTCCTCACCAAAGGCTTTTTGCAACATTCTGAGCGTTTCCGCTGCAGAAAATCCGTTTGCAACACAAAATTTCACACAAACGCGTTGTTCCAATTTTTTATCCATGGTAAAAATCGCCGAGCGTCTATTTTTCGACTAACAAAAGCAGTTGTCAAAACAAAACTAATGGATAATTTGCTCTCACACTTTGACAGAATATCAGAACTAGTGTTGCCATCTTACACTAAAAAGATTTTACCGAAAAAATAAAGGCGGCCTTTTTAAATTGAAAATTACCGGAACTTTTTGATCACAAGGTAGTTGCCAAAACAACATTTGCAATGTTGTCGCACTATTGAAACCGTTTTTTCACGCAAAATTTAATACCAATTCGTTGTTGCACATTCAATTCAATTTTGAAAATTGTACAAAATTGAGTACACACATAATCCCAGATGTACTCAATACGGCGTAACAATTCAAAATGTCAAGCTATCAACCTAAAAATGTCAATGACAGATGTGGCAAACTAAAAAAAAAAAAAAGAAAACTCAAATAGGGTGACTGAGAACGTCACACGGTGCTGATTCCGGGAAGTTTTCGATCAAGGTGGGAGTACCAAGCGAGACCAAGGGGACAAATGGTCAGATGAAATATTGACACCAAATAGTACCAGGGGGAACAAGCGGGCAAAAGCTAGTGCAGTTGCACTTCTCAGTTGAGATCTCATTCAAACTCTGCTTCGAAAGGTTAACGACGCAGAGCTGGTTGATGCCGTTGCCTTTGTCTACCTTGATGCTGGGTTATTATATCTGGCAGCTGACATTCTCGATTTGATGGATAACGACATTCACGACAACAAGACAGCAATTATTCCAATTCACCTGCAAACAACTATCCACAGTCATTGCCCAGTGAACAAGCGAACGGTACTGTTCATTCTGTCCGCTCTCCGTTGCTTTGGAAGTTTTTCACGAGTTATTCAGCTTAATTTTTTTTTTCTCGATCGCGAGTGAAATCGAGTTTTGGTTTTCTGAAGAAGAAAACGTTGTGTGTTAAGCAGTGCAACAACGTCATTAATTGCAATTAGTCATATTGCCATAATCGAACAGCCATATTGCTCCGCATCTATAAGTGGCACGCACACCAGCAGTCCATCGTGTGAAGCGTGCATTCGTTCATCTGCCAACCACCACCGACCAGTATCATCATCATCATCGTCATCATTATCATCATCGTTCAGCTCAACGTCTAGCCGGTACACGCGGCCACACATCGTCGCTCGGCAGCAGCAGCAGCACATTCGTTGACCGGCTGCAGCCAGGGATGCCACATATACAGATTAAAGTATTATCTACCATAAGAAAATATTTCGTTGACTTACCACCGGGTGTTGTTTTCAGTGTTATTATAGATTTTTGGAACTGTTAATTATATTTACAGAAGTTCTGAGAAAATTACAGTAATTCGGTGGAAAATTGTCCTTTCACCATCTATCTGTAATGTTGTTTTTTTTTTCATTGATCTTTTCGTAAATGTATCAATTTCACAGAGAATAGTAAAGTTTTCGTTTCAATCAACTTCCGTGTTTTTTTCAAATCAAATCCTAATATTGTTATTAATAAAAAAAGTTACGACTTTGATCAGTAAATTAGAATGTTTCTGAATGATCTGTAACATTTCTTCAATTTATAGATATCCGTCAAAGAACTGCAAGTTTTCACAAATCGTTTTCAAATATTACTAAATATTGTATTTATTTTACAGATGTACTTTGTAAAGAAATGAACTTTCATTAAAATCCGCATTTATAAAGGCTTTACCGATTTTCATAAAACCATAATAAATACTGACGCAAAATTGAAAATCACTGAATTCTTCTTTACTGAACCAGTTTTAAATCACACCTATCAAACCTCTGCCATTTTTGCGTGCTAAAGCGGTGGCAGCTGATCAAAATATTTCTTTTTCTTTTATTCTTTCCATTGATTTTCTGAACGAGTAAAAGGCACCAGACTTATTTGCTAGCTTCAAACGTAGGCAACTACGTGATTTCCGCGTAAATTCACATTCTACGTGAAAATCACAAAAATGATTATTAAAAAAAAACCACCCGCTTTATGCGTTTAAAAGAGCAGGAAAAAAATAATTAAATTATTTTTTGTAAATTTAACCAAATTCGGTATTATTATGTTCAGTAATTTTTGTTAGCTATCTCTTCCAATTTCACAGTATTTTACTGCACTCAAAAATATCGACACGTTGTTTTCACGTGAAATTTCACTTTACTTCCACCTGAACACTAACCAAATCTTCTTCATAAAATCAGGTGAACTGACGTGTCCAGCGAATTGTACGTGAAAAATCACGTTTATTGATTTTCACGTAGAATGTGAATTTACACGGAAATCACGTAGCTCTTACGTGAATTACACGTGTTTATTACTGATTTCGGCAGTGGACTAAAATTATTGCTTCCACTGAAAAAACGTGTCGATTTTTTTGGAGTGTGTTATTTTACTGATTTTCCATGTCGCTTACTGAGTTTTTCATAATTTTTTACCAAAAATCTATCGTAATCACCATATTTCAATCGCTACAACAAACCTTGTTAACCAGCTCACGTTTGCTGTCCTAATCATGCTTTCATACTTTATTGTGTCTTGTTTCCGCTCCTCCAAGGTGAGATGTCCAACGTTCGATCCGATTCGTTAGTTAAACAGTTTCGTTTGAATCGTAAGCCATATGCCATGACTCTTACATTTGGTAAAACTGGATATCTATCAACCACCGCCCCCCAGTCCTTTTTTCCCCTCCGGCTTCATAGCTGGTCATTGGTTCTATGGGGTTTATCCCGCATTGTTCACGGTGCCCCCTTTTTTCCACCTGTTTAAACCGCCCCCAATAGTGGTTAAATTGACAATACAGATTTTTTTACAGATTTTCAACAGCCGGATACAGATAAAAAAGATTTTTGGATGTAAAAATACAGATTGACCATGAAAAAAATGTGGCAACACTGGCTGCAGCAGATCAGTGTTACATATAAGATAAGTTTTTGTTTCTTCTGAATACATTCTAGTTTTATTGTGTGAGTGAGAGTGTGTGAGAGAGTGTGCTTATGTTTAGGTTTGTTTATCTGTGATTCATTATATATAATTGCTTATCCAGATGATTCAGCTGGTCCATGGGTTGTCTATTTTCAGCCCAAAACGAAATCTCTGAATGTCTATCAAATTTCGAACGATCTGACGAAGCGATTCTCCGTGACCGAGATAATAAAAGTGAGACCCAATAAACTTCGGGTCGTTGTGTCCAACCTTAAGCAGGCTAATGAGATTGCTGTCTCTCAGCTCGCTAATCTCGAGTATCGAGTGTATATCCCAGCTCGGGGTATTGTGTTGTTTTGACCTGATTTGGCGTCTAACCATTATGGTAATCGGCTCAGGAGTGGTATGCAGGAAACAACGCCAGTCAACATTGTACCAAATGACTGTTATCCTCCTAACACCCCATAATTTCGTCCAATTGAAAGATATTAGGCCATTGTGAAGCGAAACCTTGGGAAATCGAAAGGAGAGGCAAATAATCAAAAAGATTTTGCTAAAAAGTGGGAAAATGTTTCCAGAACGGTGACTGAGGACACTGTGCAGAAATTAATGGATGGTATCAAGCGTAAAGTTAGAGCATACGGATATGACAAATCCGAAGAATAAAATTTTGATGTTAATGAGCTATAAATAACCCTTTTTTACGATGATTTTTTTTCGGATTTAGAAATAAATGATGATGATGATGGTTCCGCCACATTCCCTTACAAAGGTTTGAGCTGGACGATTTATCTTTAAGATAATTTTATATTGAACAACAAATCAATCAGATTTTCTAACCAAAAACAAAGCCGATCTGATTACATTTACAGACATAAACTCCTGGATCTCTTTCCATCACCATATAGCAAAGTAAAAATTCAAAAATACAGTTGATTTCAACTTCAAATTTTTGTGAGCATAGCCTAGTGATCAAAAAGGCCGACAAAATCCAGAACATTACCAGTAATTATAAATCCTGCTAAAGTTCGAAATTTATGGGCAACAACCGTATTTTCAAGACATTTCTGACATTCAACCAGACGGCTCACTACTGATCTAAAGAATCCCTCAAACAGCAGAAGTTTTCAATTTGGTTTAGATAAATACAAAACAGTCATCTATACTTGTTTAAGCGCGTGAGGCTCAAACTTTTGTAGACTACACAAAAAAAATACTACTTTAAATTACAATAACAAATAATAACTTTAAATCCATCATCATCATCAAGGCGAAAAGTATATTTTGTTTGTGCCGCATGACAAATATAAAACATTTAACAATAAACCAAACAAAAATAAACGCCAAGGACCGCTCAAGATATAAATAAACGCCAAGGACCGCTCAGGACAAGTCAAGATATGAAATTAGTCAAGAGTAAAAAGTTAGCAGAGTAGCTGATCAAAAGGCAGCTTTGACATGTGAAATACATTGTCTCTTAAAATCTGTTAGTGTTGCTGCACGTTTAATGTGTATAGGCATTGAATTGAAAACATTTTTACTTTTAAAAAACAACGAATTTTGTGATGCTCCGTAAAACAAATATGGTGTTCTAACATCATCTGCGTTTCTAGTGTTATATCTGTGAATATCACTTCCTCTTTCAATTCGACTACACAAGTATCGAGGCAGCAAACCGTTAATTATTTAAAAAATGAACACCATTGTCAAATACAAAACTCTCTGCTTCACCGATAGCCAATGTAGGGCATCTAACAAAAAAGAGGAGGAAGTGAACCTATTACATCTCATAATCAAACACATTATCTTATTTTGCAAACGCTGTAATCTCGATATTTGTGTTTGATTAGCTAAAAATAAAATGGAAGGGCAGAATTCAATGTGAGGAGAGATGATAGATTTGTACAATTGTATTTGACTAGCAATAGTTAAATCATTTTTCAATCAGCAGAGAATACCGTACTTCTTGGCTATTTTCTTGATGACATCGTCAATGTGAGATTGAAATTTTAATCTATCATCAATTATCACGCCAACATATTTAATCTTACGAACGCGATCAACGTCATCAATTTTAACAGAGACGCCTTCAATAACTCGATTCCGCGAAACAACCATGAATTTAGTTTTACTTATGTTCAATTTCAACTGTTTGTACTTCAACCATCTACTTTGAGAACGTAAATCTGCTTTCAAATGTGAAACGGCCTCATCAAGGCTATTATCTGCAATGAACAACACGGTATCATCAGCAAAAAGATTAATATCACAAAATCGCAAGACTCGTCGCATGTCATTAATATATAGAATGAATAAAATGGGCCCTAATACACTCCCTTGTGATACGTCAAGGCTGTTCTCTGCAGGGCTCGAAACAGAATCATTAAAAACAGTCCGTTGGGTTCCTTCAGACAAATAGCTTTCAAACCATCTGTATGCAGAGCCCGAAAATCCAAAGCGCTTGATTGTTTCTAACAACAAGGGCCGAGAAATCGTTTCAAAATCGCGTTTCAGATAAAAAAAAAAAATCGTATCTAATACGCTCTTGAAACATTCTATCTTACCATTTTGCGAACACTAAATTTGATGCTGTTTCACAAGAATGACCTTCGCGATATCCCGATTATTCCGGCACAATCAAATTCTTACTATTTAAATACGTTAATATCTGGACTTTTACAGCAAGTTCTAAAATTTTTAGAACTTGATAGAAATAATGTTATACTGTGAGTTTTTCTTTGGCTAGATTGCATTATTTGATAAATAAGGTTGGCAATTATTCTACACTACCACGAGAAAGTTATCAATGTAGCTATTTAGGTTTACTTTTACATTATTTATGTAATATATTGGAACCGCGCATCACAATGGACTATTTTTTATCATGCAGTAGTGGGGACATTTGAAATGCTTCAGAAGCCAACATCATTTTGATAGGTTTCGTTTTACTTTAATTGAAGCATGATTCCCAGTGAGTTAAAGTTTATAATCATTGCACAGCTGCCTCAATGATTAGCTTTATCAAGCGCAGAAATTTACCACGGTTCAGTTCATCCTTATTTTGTTATCCTTGAAGCATTTCTGGGAGGGCGTGAAACAGAAGGATGCACGTCTTCTGTGCTACAAATTTGTTGTCCTTGCCATCCGTTTTCTACTGCTTGGCTCAACAGTCTGCACTAGACTTTTCCATGGATCAAGATTGGATTGACCATCCGTCCGACACCTACAACCTAGCCGTAAGGATTCGTGCACGGAGAAAGAAAACGATAAATATTCATAACATCGCTTATTTTTACCCCCTCACTCTTCGACACCCATTGGTGTATGTACACAGTGTTGTCTCACTTCCGTTTCGGGTCAAACTTCCAACTGAGGTGGGTACCGAAGATTCATTGTGTACCAGCAGAATGACGACAGCAGGATTTCTATTATCTAACCCACCCGGTCGCATCCCGGAAGCTTTTCTATAAGAAGCGGAAGCTATCCTGCAATGTTTCGGACATGCAGACGGGAAAAACTTTCGACACACCGGGCATCAACATTTATATGGAAATGGAACTAAGGTTCGAAATAGTCTACAAATAGGTCATAAAGTTTTTTAAGTCTCTTACATCAACGTTCAAGGAAGATGGAAGATCTGGACACAAGCTTGAAGAAAAACTAAAGATTTTTGTGCCACATAACAAAAGCATTTATTGCGATGAATGGTTGACTATAAATTAAAACCAGTATCTAGTATTTTTTTTTTTTTTTCACAAAAACAAATAGTTTTCAATAGCAAAACCAAAATAAAATGTTGAGACGAAAAATCCACAGTGGGCAACCCAAGAAGAGGACGATGCGATGATGGAGTAAATAAAATCGATGAGTAATGCAGGGAACTTTTATCAATGTACAACTATAAACGTGTGAAGAGTGGAAGGGATAGAGTATGTCGAACCGTTTGGAAATAAGAGATGTTGTCGGGGATGAAGAAAAAGCGACTCGTGGGAAATTGAAGTGGCGATGGTGATTTTTTATTTATTGCTCTGTGTCGATGCTGCTCGATCATGAATAATAAGTATATTGATAAATACCAAACATTCTGGAGTGTCAGTTATTTCTCCTACTAGCTTGGTTAAGCAGCAGACGTATACTTTCAAGGAATAAGTCATAGAAAAAGGAATGCATGAAATTTAAACTAACGCCTAGGGATCACTTACCGAGCATAGTCACAAAGGTTGAATTAAATATTGGATAAACGGTATTTTAGAACCAGATAAATCGTTTGATTTACTGTGTTAAAACGGAATTCGGAACTTTTTTTTCCCATGGAGGGCAATTCCATTTATCGTTTTTACCCTTCTTACAAAGGTTGCAGGGATATTACGCCAAATTCCCTTAGGCCGAATAGCATTAAGCCGAATGCCACTAAGGAGTGAATCGAAAAGTAGTTTCAAACAAATATAACGCTCTCGCTCACCAATACAAGCGCGCACAACGTCACTTGTCGTTTCATTTGATTTATTGACAAGTCAAATTTCAGTTTCTGCCGCACACTTAATACTATGTGTTGCTGCAGAAAAGATGCCGTGAATTCAAATTAGAGTGCGGAAAGAAATCTTGCACACTTGGTGTACTGTGAAAGGTGTGACATTTAATCAAATTGCAAAACGAGTAGGTGCTACTCTGCAAGTGTAAAAGCAAATATTGAGAAATTTGGAACGCACAATACGATTACCGATTTGCCGAGATCTGATAGAAAACAAGGCGCCAATGACCTCAAATGGGACAAATACGTTTTGAAATTGATCAATAAAAACAAATCGATTTTTGTGCGTGATTTGGCCAAAAAGGTAGGAACTTCGTATGAAATGATACAACGAATCAAACGGTGATATAAAACATATAAAAAACTGATAATCACAAAACAATGTTCTAAACAAAAAGAAACTGCCAGAAAAAGATCGCGGAAGCGCTATGATCGAATTTTGGAAAGAGATGATCAGTGCATATTAATGGATGAGTTAACTTACGTTAATTAGGATGCAAAAACTCTTCCTGGACGGCGATATTACACGAAGGTAATTGGCAAGGATGTGTCAGACTAGGTTAAGTTCGTTCAGATTGAGTAGTTCGGACAAAAGGTACTTGTTTGGCAGGCGATTTGTAATTGCGGTTTACGTTCATCCAGTTTTTTTTTCACAAAAGGGACTATCAACGCCGAAGTTTACCAGAAAGAGTGCCTACAAAAGCGGATTTTGCCGTTATACAAGTAGCACACAACTCCACCACTGTTCATGCTGGATTTGGCATCTGCCCACTATGCTTGTTCGACAATTGAATGGTTGGAGGAAAACCATATCGATTACGTGGAAAAGGATATCAACCCACCAAACTGTCCGAAGCTCCACCCAATTGGGCGTTATTGGGCAATTGTCAAGAGAATCCTTCAAAGAATAACAAGGTTGTTCAGAACATGGACAAGTTCAAAGAAATTTGGAAAACTGCGACGACAAAATGTAGTCAGGCTACTGTGCAGAAATTGATGAAAGGAGTAAAACTTAAAATTCGTGTGTACGTCAGGAATGAACTTTCTGTCTGAGTTTGTCTTAAATACACTTTTAACATCCCATACTGAAATAAAGACTGCTCTTTGATTTGTTTAATCAACGTTTGTACTTAATTTTACGTCAAAGAATATATGAAACTACTTTTTGATTCACCACTTAGGTCAAAGGCTTTTACGCCTTTAGCCCAAATTTAGAAAAATGTAAGATTGAACTGACTATTTCAAGAAATCTTCGGGAGATAACACTAATGAATTTTCATTGGATATTTTTTAATCTGCTAACATGTCTTGCTAAGCATTTATTGTTGGAATATGAACAATGTGCGAGGCTAGTTACACAAGAAGAATATAATTGACTTATTTTAAACTCATTCATTCATTCATTCTTCTTCCTTTTAGCATTTTAATTGTATTGCTAATCACAATAAGTTTATTGTCTGCTCTCAATTCAGTGTTCTAAATGTACTTCCAAGGTTATTAATTGAGATCGTTTCCGGAAAGTACTATTTTCGTATTACTATGATTATGTGATAAGTACCCTATGCATAGAGGAACGTTTCATTATGAAAAATGTGTAGACCAGTCAGATCTACATGATGTTGCTTTGTAGCTGCGGAACTAATCCATGCTATAATTTATCATTTTCAATGAGTTATTCATTCCTTAAAAAACCTTCATCGACTAGGCCATAATATTAACAATTAATTATCATGCAAATCAAGAAGTTGAGCAAAACCTCACAATTCCGGTATCTGTTCACCAGAAATAATGTTGGCAGTTCACTAGCATGCTAGTCATACGACGTGTTGTACACACATACACAAAATAATGGCACTTTATCTAGGCATTCCATTTTGTACTTATCCTGCAAGTATTGTGCCTTCGTTGCTTAAAAGTTTTATAACATCTTATCACCGCTTTTTTTTTTCGATAGTTTGTATTCACGTGACTTCTTTCAGCCTGAAGCTAGTTCGTCCCGGCAATGTGACGTCGATTAACCCTACATATCGAACCCATCAACACATGGGCTGGGACCAACGGCTTTACTTCCATCCAAAGGAATGCGTGCTCAAAGATGTTTCATCTTAGAAAATCCCAACGGCGTCGACTGGAATTGATATCAGACCCACTGGGGGAGAGGCATAACGCTTATCACTAAACCACCGACACCGTGATCACATCAATTGTTACTTATCTTAATGATTAATTAGTGCTCCAATTTTCAACGCTAAGAACTTTGAAAAGAAATCTTTCTTTGCATCTGTAATCTGGAACTGATATTGTTCTTATCCGTGAACTACTGAAAATGACAAAAATTAAAGGTAATATCTTGTAATTACGCTTTGTTTACTAAATTAACTTAATGCGCAGTATTTTCCAACACAGAAGCTGAAATTTGTTCCCTAAGCAGTAGTAGTCCAGCTTATTAATTCGTTAATCTTAGAGTGGTACGTTAGCTTAACCACCGGCAGCCAGAACGACGGCTGGGCAGCCGATGACTAGTAGCGTGTCTATTGGCCTCAGTAGTGGATGGAGCCAGCCGGTAAGGCGCATGAGGAGCGATTAGGAGCGAAGTAAATGGCTGTCCATTGTGAACCAGTTGGCAGCCATCATCCGGTTAGGAGCAAACATGAGTGAAGTAAACTACTGGGGGTAATTTGCGGCTAACCCAGAACGCAGAAGGACATAGAACAATCAGACCAAGGCCGGGGTGGCCTCTGCTGTACACAGATGTTGTCTCCATTCTATTCGGTCCACGGCTGCACCTCGCCAGCCTCACAGTCTACGAAGGGTTCGCAGGTCGCTTTCTCCTTGTTCGATCCAGTTTGCTCATTCCGCACTTTAACTACTCACCGGTTCGTTTCCGAGAATCATTTTGACTGGGATGTCGTCTGGCATTCTTACGGCATGTCCAGCCCATCGTAGTTGACCAATTTTAGCGGTATGTACGATGGGAAGTTCTCCCAGCAACTGATGCAATTCGTGGTACATTCCCCTCCTCCACGTTCCGTTTTCCATCTGCACACCACCGTAGATCGTACGCAACACCTTCCGTTCATAGACATACCGAACGCGTTAGTCTTCCACTATCGATGTCCATGTTTTGTGGCCGTGCAGAGGACTGCCGGTCTACTTAGTGTCTTATAGATGGTCAACTTCGTAGTTCGGCGAACTTTGTTCGATCTTAGTGTCCTTCGGAGTCCAAAGTAGGCACGCTTGCCAGCCTACTGTATCTCGGGTGTAGTTATCGGCGGTCAATAATGAGCCCAGCTACACAAATTCGTCTACCACCTCGATTTCATCACCGTCGATCTGAACTCATGGTGGGAGGCTAAGGTTGTTTTATCTAGAGCCTCCCTTCACTTTTTGTATTTTAATTTCAACGCCTTAATCACACGCAGTCCTACAAGCTTCAACGTTGAGTCTGATGCACGTTTTCGCCATCGTCTTAAAGTTACGTGCTACGATATCAACGTCGTTGGCGAAGCCAAAAGTTGGACAGATTTCCTAAAGATCGTGCCAGTCGTGTCTATCCCCGCTCTTGGAATCGCACTCTCTAATGCAATATTAAATATCAAACACGATAATACATCACCCCTCCGTAACGCTCTCCAAGATTCTAAAGGACTCGAGAGTGTCCCTGAGACTTGGACGACTCATCAAACTCAATCCATCGGTGCTTTGACCAACCGCTTCAGTTTTTCTGAAAATCCATATTCGTGCATGACCTGCCATAGATGGTTTCAATCGATTTGCAAGTAACACGGAATGTTTAACTGTATCCAATTTTGCTTTAATTTGACAAATAATAATGTTGTCACTCCGGAGATTGACAACATTTTAGGATAATACTATAGAATCGAAATAGCGCAGAAGGTGGAGCATATGAAACATAATTTAAGTTTGACAGTGGTCACAAACAAAAAAATCTTAGGCTTCTGTAATACAAATTATTGTCGGTTTTCAAAAAGGTATCCATAAACTAGGTTTGAACCATGAACTCCACGCTTACTAGATCGGCCTTCTTACTATTCGACCATTTGAACATGTGAGAAATAGAACAATTAGAATCCTCTTAAATCATACCATTATTATTTAACATAGCGATAATGTGATAAGGGACATAGTTACTCATTTTAAGACAAGAAAATGGCAGCCCTAAGTTTGCACCTCTAAACTGAAGAAACGATCTATGAAAAATTGAAATTCGTTCCATAAAAAACGTATTTATGATCCATAAAACTCTGATGAAAATCCATAAAAAAATGAAAATGATCCATAAAATACAGCAATGTGATCCATACTTTATATCAATTTTAGCAATAAAATGTCGAAAATGTACCGTTATTTATCTAGGGTATGATCGATAAAATTGTACGGATTACCCATAAACATATTGCAAATGTTCCATAAAAGGTTCAATATCATTCCTTAAACATGTAAAATTGTTCCATAGAATGTAACGTTTGTGAACTAAAATATATGAACATGATGACTAAGTTATTGTACATGTTCCATAAATAAATCGCCAATGATCCATAATAGGTTTGAAAAATGAACCGTTAACTTCTAAATATGGTCCATAGCAAATCAATTTTGTGCACCTAAAATAATATGTATGATCCATAAATTATGCCAGAATTATTCCAATTTTGGGTAAATTTTTTTTTCAAATTTTAACCACAAAGAAATCGATTGTTGACTGCACTACTACTCAGATTTAATAACATGTCCGTTCCTTTAGCTATGCGGCATAAATATTGCTGTAAAAGAAGGATCACTTTGGAGAAGATTTTCAATTTTCAGAGAGCTGACATACTTTTGCGATCTCTCGTTCTTTTACGACCGCAACTGCGATACTTGTTTCCCAATAAATTTGGCAAAGAGCACTCGTGCACGTAAAGAACTACGGCAGCCCTAAGTTTGCACCTTTAAAACTGAAGAAATGATTCATGAAATATTGAAAATCGTTCTATAAAAACGCATTCTTGACCCATAAGACTCTGGTGAAAATCCACAAAAAAATGATTCTAGTGGAAATCCACAAAAAGAATAGAAATGATCCCTAAAATTCATCAGCTTGAGCCATACTTTTTGCAAAATTTAGCAATAAAATGTGAAAAATTAACCGTTCTATATCAAGGGAATGATAAAGTTATCTTTCTTCTTGGTTTTTCATCACAAACCTTATTATAAACTTAAATTGGATCCTTGACCATTTTGGCCACTCCCAGAAATTCCCCCAAAAATGTTCCGCGAGTGGCCAATGTAGCTAATGGCTTTCTCAAGTCTATCAAAATCATAATTATGAAAAATCATGAAGATAGAGCTGCCGCACGGCATGCTTTGAAGTAAAATCGTAAATAGCCTCTACTACAGGTTCCACTGGGGATGTTCCGGTGATTCCGGGAGTATCCAATATGGTCAAGGACCCACTTTATGTTTATAGTAAGGTTTGTGATGAAAAACCAAGAAAAGGGGTGGTCACATGGCATGTTTTGAGTAAAATAAAGAGTTAACTGCATCCAGGACCCTTCATCAGAACCTGTTTCACGGAAATGGCCATATCTCAGTAAATTTAAGGGCGATTCCTGTAATCAACATTTCATTCGCTACGTGCTACTGAAAAAAAAAATTGACAACGGTATCATGTACAAAATCTCATCACAAATTCAACATGTGAGATAGCCTCTCCGGAAACCCGGAACAACTCCTGTGTCCGGGGGCCATGGCCTATTATGTTACCAAGATATAAAACTACATTAATTTTCTAGTCGAATGCTTCTTGGCGAAATTATGTCGGATAATATATCATGTGGTTCATGAAGAGCACTACAAAGTCAATCAAAAATTTGCATGTCTCGATCATTTTGTCCATCCCCTGTATATAATTGTTTGGATTTCCCATTAACATATTGCAAATGATAATTGAAAGGTTCAGTAACTTTCTTTAAAGTTGCAAAATTGATGCACAGAATGTAACATTTCTGCACTAACATATGTGCATATCATCCAGAAATTATTGTAAATGTTCCATAAATAAATTGCCAATGATCTCTAATAGTTTGTATAACAAATCATAATCTTCAAAAAATGATTCATAACAAACCAACTTCGTGCAATGAACATTATTTGATCTCCCCGCAACTGCGACACATGTTTGTCAAGAAATTTGGTAAAGAGCTCTTCTACACATAAAGAACTACAGGTCAAATTTATGACTTGATTAAACTGTTGTTTCAGAAAATTTGATTTAAATTATGCCGAGCAGACGCTTGCTGTCCAACTCGCTATCGCTCGTCGGAATTAACTACAAAAAACATCCTCCGTTTGCCTTATACCGGACAAATGCTTGAATCAGTCGTTTGCCTGGAATCTAATATACGCTATGTTAACACTTCGGATGTCGGAAACATCGACCGCTGCCGTCTTAGTTCTTCAATCCTCGATACGGCTACGCAAAAACTCCGCAATCCTTCTTTAGCAGCAATATTTTATCCGGTTACCAAAAAGAACGGACATGTCACTAAATCTGAATAGTAACGCAGTTAGGGATCAATTTTACAATCTTTATGGATCAAAATTAACAAAAAATAGTGCCTCAACCTGCAAAAATGCAGGCATAATTTTTGGATCATACCATATAGTTTAGCGAACAAAACTGATTTACTATGCATCATTTTTATAAGCTTGTGGTTCATTATTCATCATTTTATGGATCATTGGCAATTTATTTATGGAAAATATCAAATAGTTTATGCACAGAAAAAAATAATGAATTTTAACAAGCACGTAAAATTTCCCCTCGTTTAATTCTAAGCCAAAGGAGGCGTAATCAATGAAATTGTTTGAAATCTTTCATGTGCCATACAACAATGTTCGCAGTCTTTCATACAACAGGCTAGATTCAGGCGTTATCCGACTTAACTTTACATTAAATATCACATTATTTTCTGACAAATCTAGCATTCCCTCTATGTGCATTAGATATAGCAGAAAATTCAATGTTTCTTTTTATCTGTGTGGGACATGCGAATATATTTTATTGCACAGAGGTTACATTCTACGGATCAATTTTACAAATTTAAGGAAAGTTATTGAACCTTTTATGGATCATTTGCAATATGTTTATGGGTAATCCGTACACTTTTAACGATCATGCCCTAGATATAAAACGGTACATTTTTGACATTTTGTTGCAAAATTTTATATAAAGTATGGATCAGAGTGATGAATTTTATGGATCATTTCAATTTTTTTATGGATATTCACCAGAGTCTTATTTGTCAAGAATGCGTTTTTCATGACGCTATTTTCAATTTTTCATGGATCGTTTATTACTTTTTATATGCAAAAGTACGTTTGCCCAAGAAAATTCAGGCGTAAAAACGTTAGCGTTTAAATAAAATGGATTTACTGTACTCTGATGATTGGTCGATATACCTCAGTTTTTGCTAATACATCATCATACTAGCAACTGTACCCGTGAAAATAATGTTCAATCGTACAAGGAAAAGGCTACGGCAACATCTTTTTTACCCTTCTTACACCAAAAGAAGGGTATTAAGATCGCTTGAAAACTCGACTTTTTATCCGAGGCCCAGAGTGCCGAGTTTCATATACCATTCGACTCAGCTCGACGAACTGAGCACATGTCTATGTATGTGTGTGTGTGGGGGGGGGGGGGGGGGGGGGTATGTGTGTGCGTTACAAATAATGTCACATCGGTTTCTCAGCCATTTATGAACCAATTTCAGTACTGTTAACGGCAAATGAAAGCTACAACATTCCCATAGAACGCCATTTTTTTTATTCGGACATTTCGTTACGAAGATATGAACGAAACAGTACTTGACGGCCTATTATAATAGTAATCAAACAGTTTAGTCTCCGATTACATACTGAGCTATTTGTGTACCGATTTTAGTTTAAAAAAGTTAAAGTTATAAAATTTTCAAATAACTGGTCAAAATTTCATGGAGATATGACCAAAACAATACCTGAGAGCACCTAATTGCGAGATGAAAATATACTCGTTGCAGTTCAAAACCGAACAAGACCACTCACCCCAATCGATGCCGCTTGCATTCTATTGTTCAGCATCTTGTGCGTTGTATAGCACATTCAGCGGACTAGCCACACTCTATAGAATTAGAGCAGGATCGATTGGTTCGAGTGTTCTGGTTTTGAACTGCACCGAATATATTCGAAAATTACACAATGTCTCCATATACTATAACTACACAATTTTCAACGAACACGTATTTATTAAGCATCTTGAATCCGTATCGATAATCGAAAATGACGCTTAGGATTGTCTAATAATTCATTCTATGGACTGATTACATGGAATTTCTAATATTTATGTAATTTCCCCTTTTATATAACTAACATAAGCAGGTAGTTTAAGTCTATTAATGGCAATATTTTAATCACATCGATGAACAGTACGTTCAGGATTGACAAATAGTTCATTTCATAAACATATCGAATATTCCTGCACACTTAAAAATCATGAATTTTACACGAGACGCAATTCATGTTTGTAAAAAGTCGGGGAACATAAAATAAGTTTTCGTGTAAAATTATGTCTCATTAAACTGACACATACGCAATTCGACAAAAGATGTGTTTGGTTGAATTTATTTTCTCATCTCTTTCAACTCATTCTTTTGTGCTAAAGGACGCTTGCAAGTGTCGGTCTCAGGAGACAGAAATTTACATGACAAGTAAGGTGATCTCCTGGTGGTTTTGTGGATGTCTTTACGGTGAAAGAAGGTACTTTGGACTACAAACCCATGGGAGGCTGCAATGTTCACGCATCATTGGCCATTATTATTAGATACGGTGTGCAGCCTGTTCGACCCTATTACCGGTCTGTACATTTCCTCCCGTCCCACCTGAGCGTTCATGTCGCCAATGACGATTTTTACATTCCGCAGCGGCAACCATCAAACACTTGCTCCAGCTTCGCGTAGAACGCTTTGATTTCATAAATCGGGTTTCCCTTCGTGTATGCATCGTACGTTGGTGATGCTGTAGTTGAAGAAACGACCCTTGATCCTCAGCTTGCACATTCTCGCATTGATTAACAACCATACAATCACGCGTTGACGCATTTTGCACATTTTGATTGCTCCGGTCCGTAACTTCCGTATTATTTGTAACTTTTTATTTTTATAGACGACTTGTTGGGCCTTCCCAAACCAGCTGGCTTGCAAGATGGCTATCGTGCACAGCACTGTATAGAGTCCCACGCTGGCACGAGGACGACGATGATCAACCGCTCCTAACATGGAGAACAGACGTTGTTTTGAGTCACCTCTGACATGGAGAATAGACACTCAGATATACTGCACCCTTCGAAGAAGGCAACCCCCCATCCCTGTAATCATATGACCCCATGGTCCCACCGGGGTTGCACACCAAAAAAAAAATGAAACTTACATGCGATGTGAAATGTTTGAATTGTAAAAATGTATCGATATAATCCATTGCTTTGTTTAATTTTGAATGAAAAATCATGCACAAAACTGGGGAATTGATAAACGTACAAATATGCTTGTATTTTCATAGAACATACATAAGTTCACTTTTCCAAAATATTAAATTACAGTGCACTCGTTCTCCAATTTATAATCATACGAATTCACATGATCGTGTAAATATAAATCTTTTGTTTATTGTGTAAATATATGAGCTGCTTTACTCGTTCAATTGTCATTCGCGATCCATAGGCAGAAGACAACAGAGGACAATTATTTGTAACTGCGAAGCAAAAATCTGGTGCATGTCATTTGCAACCAAGTAAATCAGTGTTTAAATTGCCGTTTTCAAATTCATTGTTGTTTTAAGCAGCGGATCACTATCGGTAACTTGGATCTCATCACATCATGAATTTACGCAAGTTAAGTTCAATCAAAAAGTTTTGAAACTTCTCCATTTTCTATTTTTTTTTTCAACACAGATATAGCCAATATAGATGAAACTAACGAGTTTCGAACGCTTTGCATTTGTGTTTTTTCATCATGAATACATATTTTGTTGAACCACAACTCCAGTCTGAAAGTTTTCTCAATAAAAGGGTTTGAAGAAATCAATAATAAGATAATTTGAAATCTCATATTTTTGGTTCCTTGCGATTAATCTTGTCTCTTGAAGCCCATGTTTTGTATTTTTGGACTATCAAATTATTGATAAACAAATTCTCCCTGTGTATATGTATCTTCCTCTCCATCGTGTAAAATACGCTTGCATGTTATAACCAACGTTGCGGTCATCTGAAGTAGATCGAGTAAAATTCAATTGATTTAATATGACAAGGATTTTCAAGTCGTGTAAATTTAAAAACTCATGTGATTTTGAAGTTATTTGCATGCTCTTTTTATGTGCATGAAAATTGATTGAAAATTACAAAATAATTTTAACTGTGTGGTTACCCGATCTTTTCTATGTTCTCACACCCCCCCCCCCCCCCCCCCGGGAGTTATGGATTGGAGTAACTGGAAAAGTGACCAATGATTGCCATAGGATCTACTTTATACCTACAGGTACCCGAAGCACCCATAGTCCGCATTGTCCTGTCATTTACTAAGCCGAGAACGCACAATGATGAAATAGTCTGCTGTCCGGTGTGAATCAGTTAGCAGTCGGTTTTAAGGTAGCCTTGAAATGCAACATCCAAATAAACCGCTATCCGGCATGTGCGATTTGGCTGCCGGTTGCTCGGCAGCTGGGAAGGAGCAATAACGAGTCAATTAAATGTAGGTCCATTGGTCAGTGAACAAGCGAACGGTGCAGTTCGTTCGGTCCGCTCTCTGTTGCTTAGGAAGCTTTTCACGAGTTGTTTCAATTCTTCAGTATTGTTATTTTTCGCGATCGCGAGTGAAATCGAGTCTTGGTTTTGAAGAAGAAAAAGTTGTGTGTTAAGTAGTTCAACAACGTAAATAATTGCAATTATCAATATTGCCACGATCTAAAAGCCATACTGCTCCGCATCTATACGGCACGCACACCAGCAGTCCATCGTGTGTGGCGTGCATTCGGCCATCCACCAACTACCACCGACCAGCAACATCATCATTATCGTCATCATTATCATCATCGTTCAGCTCCACGTCTAGCCGGTACACGCGGCCACACATCGTCGCTCGACAGCAGCAGCACATTCGTCGCCCGGCTGCAGCAGATCAGTGATACATTTAAGATAAGTTAAGTTTTTTTTTTGTGTGTGAGTGAGTGAGAGTGTTTGAGAGTGTATGAGAGAGTGTGCTTAGCATTAGTTTATTTATCTGTGATTGATTGTATATAATTGCGTTATTGGTTGAGCGTTAAAGCTCCCACAAGCGAGCCATGGATGATTTGTCGGATGATGAATCATCTTATAGAGTTACCAGATCACGTGCATATCCAGATAGTTCAGCTGGTCCATGGGTTGTTTACTTCCAGCACAAAACGAAACCTCTAAACGTTTATCAGATCAGTAATGATCTGACGAAACGATTCTCGGCCGTGACCGAGATAATTAAAGTCAGGCCAAATAAACTACGGGTCGTTGTGTCCAACCTCAAGCAAGCTAATGAGATTGCTGTCTCCCAGCTCTTTACCCTAGAATATAGAGTGTATATCCCAGCTCGGGGTATTGAAATTGAAGGTGTGGTCACCGAAACGCGTCTGACCCCTGAGATCCTGCTAAACCTGCTATGCCCAGTTAAGATACTGGATGTGCGCCAACTAGGCACAGTATCGACCAATAAGGGTGAAAAAAAGTTAACACCGTCAGACTCGTTTCGTGTGACCTTCTCTGGCTCAGCCCTCCCTCAATACGTCAAGTTGGGAAAACTTCGACTACCTGTGCGGTTGTTTGTACCTCGGGTCATGATCTGCCAGAAATGCAAGCAGATGGGACATACGACCTCCCATTGCGGCAATAAGGCACGCTGCTCCAACTGCGGGGAGAAACATGAGGATGGCGCCTGTACAGACAGCACACCAAAATGCGCTCTCTGTAAGGGAACTCCTCCTCATGCTCCCTCATCGTGCCCGGCGTACAAACAACGCGGGGAAAAATAAGAAGCTTGCTAAAACAGCGTTCCAGGCAATCTTTCGCCGAAATGGTGAAAAAAGCCTCCCCCATCACTCATTGCCAATACAAATCCCTTTGCTCCTCTGTCAGATGACGAGTCTGACTTTGATTTGGCTGAAGAGGGAACATCAGTCAGTTTTCCGGAAGGTGCCCCACGGAAGCGAAGACGCGTCCGCCCACGGAAAATTACTGAACAGGAGCCCAAAATCAGCTTGCCAATTTCAAAAAAAGGTGGAAAAAAGGAAAATCCAATTCCTCCTGGTTTTCGTACCACTAGCTAGGACTTTCCATCTCTTCCGGGGACATCCAAAATCCCTGATGCCCCGATTTTAAGAACAGAAGCCCCTTCCTCGACTGGGCTGTTCTCATTTGATAACATTGTCGAAGGTATCTTCAAGTACCTCGAAATTTCTGACCCTCTCAAAAGCATTGTTTTGGCAATGCTTCCAACAGTGAAGACTTTTTTGAAACAATTGACAATTAAGTGGCCCCTCCTTGCAGCTATCATCTCCTTCGATGGATAATTTTCCAAATCAGGTCGGGGATTTGATCACTGTTCTACAGTGGAATTGTCGAAGTTTTGTTCCTAAATTGGAATCTCTCAAATTTTTAGCTCACAATACCGGTTGTGATGCATTCGCTCTTTGTGAAACATGGCTCTCTTCCGAAATCGATCTTCCGTTTCATGATTTCAATATAATTCGTCTTGATCGTGAGGATTCACGTAGAGGAGGAGTACTTCTGGGGATCAAAAAGTGCTACACCTTCTATAGAGTGAATTTTCCTTCTATTCCAGGTATTGAAGTTGTCGCATAACAGGCTGTTATTAAAAATAAAAGCCTTTGCATTGCTTCCGTCTATATTCCTCCTAGAGCCTCAATAAACCGAAAACAACTTTAAGATATTTGTTAAGTTCTTCCTGCTCCGCGGTTGATCATGGGAGATTTTAACTCTCACGGTACAGGCAGGGGAGAACTGTACGATGACAACCGGTCTTCCTTGATACATGACATTTGTGACAACTTCAATATGACAGTTCTTCACAATGGAGAAGTAACACGTTTGGCTGGTCCATCCTCAATTGGCAGTAGATTAGACCTCACACTTTGTTCGAATTCATTATCGTTGGATTGCACATGGAGTGTGATTCAAGATCCCCACGGTAGTGATCACTTGCCCATACAAATTTCGATTGCCACCGGGTTCAATCCGTCGGAATCCATCAACGTCGCGTATGATCTTACCCGTTACATCGATTGGACAAAGTTCAGGACAGCAGTAGATGAAGCCGTAACGACGGTAGAAGAGCTTCCTCCGCTGGAGGAATATAACTTCCTCTCCAACCTGATCTTAGACAGCGCGCTTCAAGCTCAAACTCGACCAGTTCCAGGAACGTCATTTCGTAGGAAACCTCCTTCTCCATGGTGGGATCAGCAATGCACCGAGGTTAAACGTAAAAAGTCCGACGCGTTTAAAGTTTTCCGTAGACGTAGAACACCTGAGCACTTCGAAGAATACACGGCTCTCGAACGCGAACTTAAGAACCTCATCAAGGCCAAGAAACGCGGATACTGGCGAAGATTCGTGGACGGGCTATCGCGCGAGACGTCGATGAGTACTCTTTGGAACACGGCGCGAAGATTGCGTAACCGAACTACGAACAACGAGAGCGAGGAGTACTCGGACCAATGGATCCTCAGGTTCGCGCGAAAAGTTTGTCCAGATTCTGTGCCGGCACGGATCATTCCTCGCGAAACCGAGAATTCGATAGATGAGAACAGCCAACCTTTTTCAATGGTAGAACTCTCTCTCGCGCTTCTTTCGTGTGGCAATACGGCTCCAGGAGCTGATAGAATCAAGTTCAACTTGCTTAAGAACCTCCCAGACGTCGCTAAGAGGCGCATGTTGAACATGTTTAATCAGTTTCTGAAACTGAACATTGTACCGGATGATTGGAGAAGGGGGAGAGTTATCGCCATTCAAAAACCTGGCAAACCCGCGTCCGACTACAACTCCTATCGACCCATCTTGATGTTATCCTTAGACAATTTGTCTACTTGGGCTCTAGAGCTAGGTATCGAATTCTCTACGGAGAAAACATGAAGGAGCTTCATGGAATCCCAGAGCATCATCGTCCTATGATTGCTCCGGTAATATTTGCTTCAAAGTTTGGCCAAGTTGATTCCACTAAATTGTTCTTCACTGACGGATCATTGATAGAGGATTCAGCAGGCTTTGGTATTTACAATAAAATTTATAGCGCCAATCGTAAACTTCAAGCTCCTTGTTCCGTATATGTCGCCGAATTAGCGGCAATACACCTTACGCTAGAAATCGTTGCCTCACTAACACCGGATCAGTACTTCATTTTCACGGATAGTCTCAGTTCTATAGAGGCGCTCTTTGAGGCCGGTAAAGCACTCCTCGTATTTTCTCATGAAAATACAGGAGCTTCTAAGTGCTTTATCTTCGCGTTATTTTATCATCACCTTTGTATGGGTCCCTTCTCATTGTTCAATACTGGGCAATGAGAGAGCGGACTCGCTTGTAAAGGTGGGCGCTATAGAAGGCGATATTTACGACCGACAAGTCGCCTTCAATGAATTTTTTACTATTTTTCGTCAACAGTCACTCGTCAGCTGGCAGTATAAATGGAGTAAAGGAGATTTAGGGCGATGGCAACATTCTATCATCCCAAAGGTGTCGAAGAAATCTTGGTTTAGGGGGATGGATGTGGGACGAGACTTCATTCGTGTCATGTCTCGCCTAATGTCCAATCATTATTCTTTGAACGCTCATTTATACCGGGTTGGGATGAGCGACAGCAATCTCAGTGAGTGTGGACAAGGCTATCAGGACGCAGATCACGTTATTTGGTCATGTGTTGAGCATCGTGGAGTCAGATCGGAGCTTAATGATTCCCTTCGGGCTCGAGGTAGACAACCCAATGTGCCAATTCGAGATATTTTGGCTTTGCGTGATTTGGAGTATATGCAATAAATTTATGTGTTTTTGACTAACATTAGCATTAGATTGTAGTTAGTTTTTTCAAGTTTTTGATATGAAGTTCCGCTTAAGGCTTCAATTGCGTTTTCGATCATACTCATTTTTATAGGATGGATGAGCTTGATTAGCCCAACTTGGATTTTAAATTCTTTTTCTTTGATCAGAAGCAAAGGGTTGTTTTGTAAATTTTAAATTACTAAATGCTGTGGGGCGGCTACCGCAAGAAGTGTCAGCAAGTATAGTATAGACATATTCTGAAATTAACATTATATCATAAGGAGTTAGTAAGAGTTAGTGTTGTTCTTCAAAGGTTATTTAATACGAGGGAAAATAAATTTATAAAAGAGCTAAATTCTTCTCTTTCTTTTGATTTTGGTTTTGTGAATTTTGATATTTCGATAATTTGTAAATGTTTTTCTATGATTCTGTTTAACTGTCTGTTTTTTGAATTTTGGTTTGCGTTTTGTTTTTATGCCTTGTGCTTTATGATAGATAGTTTCATTATCGATCAAAGGGGGTTCTTTTTCTCTGCACTGATTATGTCTTTCCCTGGTTTTGTCCTGATACATTTGAACTCTATTAACTACATTGTCAAATATTTCGTTACGGTGTTCTAAAATTCGTTCAAGATTCAACGGGCAGTAACGGGTAGCAACGGGTAGACGGGGAAGAACGTCTTTTATGCCAAAACATATTTCGATCGGCTTTAGTTTCGTAGCTGAGTGTATGGTGTTGTTGTATAATGAGGTTGCAATTCTGCACAATTCATTTGATGACAAATCGATATATTTCTGTCTTACACAAAGAAAGATTTCTGCAATAATTGAATGGAATCTTTCAACGATATCCGATATCCATCATCCATTCACCTCGCTGTGGCCGGAAGGTGTGAAGTAGGTTTCAACGTCCAGTCTTTGAAGAAGACCGTGGATTTCTCGTGATTTAAATGCCCCTCGTTATCGCAAACTATAAACTATTAGCTATTAGTTTAGGTGTTCCGTAGGTGGTAAATAATTTTGTAATACCCTTTTTCACATCGGGTATGGAACGGGATTTTATTGGAATAAGGACCGCGTATCTCGATAGTTTGTCGACAGCAGTTATGAAAAGGTTGGGTGAGGAAATATAAATGTCAACATGCAGGATATCAAGAGGTTTTTTGGGAACTGGGGTTTCTGCAAAGGTGATTTTATAAGGGTTTCTCTCGTACTTACTCTCAAAGCAGGTAGGACAGAGGTTGATGAAATGGCGGATCCTCTCTTTCATTCGTGGAAAATAGAATTTCCTCCCGTTCGCTGCATGGTTCTCTTCTATTCCTCGGTGAGCCCTATCGTGTGTGGCTTCTATAACCCGATCCTGTTCTTCTATAGTGGTAAGATCCTGTAATATGAATTGTGTTAGTAATATCTTGAAAGACTTATTACGTGAAAAATGGTTCCTATACATCATTTGCAGGATATTCAGCCAAAGAATGTAGTTTACCCTTGTGGGCTGCATATAATCCCGAAAAATTTTAACTGCCACTGGAACTCCGAATGTCGCTCTCATCAGAGTGCGTCTATAAGTTCCGGGGAAAATTGTTTCATATGTTTCGCCATTATTATCTCCTTCTTGTAAAAGAATTTGGTTCCTGAAACCGTTTAATGGTGATTCAATCATTTTAATAAGGCTCCCATTTTCAGAATCCGCAGAATGCACGGTAGCATTATCCGAATCAGACAAAGAGGGTGATTCTAGTTCGTTGACGTTTACCTGATGCGTTATCCTAGATAACCCATCGGCGACGACATTTTTTTTTCCTGGCCTATATTGGATTTCGTTGTCGAATTCTTCAAGGCGTAATTTCTTTCTGATCAACCTGGCGTTTGGACTCTTGAGATTCAAGGCGTAGGTGAGAGGCTTATGATCAGTAAAAAGAGTAAATTTTCGACCAAACAGATACGGTCTAAAATATTTACATGCCCAGTCTATAGCTAAGAATTCCTTTTCAATCGCGGAATAATTCTCTTCGCTTGCGGAAAGCGTATGTGAGGCAAAGGCGATGGGTTTGTTTTGCCCTATTGGGCCCTGGGACAGAACTGTGCCTAGAGCGTGATTCGAAGCGTCGGTGGTAAGTACGAAACGCTTCGTAAAATCGGAATACTGTAGCACATGGCTACTTGTTAAAATATTTTTACAGTGTTCGAGGGCTGACACAAACTCTCTAGTATGTTCGATTGTCTCTGCTGCTGTGTGAGGAGCTTCCCAATTTTTGCAAAGTCTCTGATAAATTTTCTGTAGTAGCCTACTACACCAAGGAAGGCTCTTAACTCCTTTTCGTTTCTTGGTAGCGGCCATTCTTTGATTACACTGATCTTCTCGGGGTTAGGCTTGACTCCATCCGGAGTAACTATGTGCCCTAGAAATGCGACTTCTTTTTGAAGAAACACACACTTATCAATTTGAATTTTCATGTTAAATTTTCTTAGAGTTTCTAAGACCAGTTTCAAGTTTATCAAGTGTTCTTGGAGACTAGTCGAATAGATGATTATATCATCCATATAGACTAGGCACCTAACGCAGATATGTTCCCTGCGGATGTCATCCATCACTCTTTGGAACGTAGCGGGTGTATTCTTGAGGCCAAAAGGCATCCTTACAAACTCGTAGTGCCCTCCTTCGACACTAAACGCAGTTTTAGGAATATGCTTTTTCGATACCTCGATTTGATGAAACCCTGATGCTAAGTCAAGGGTTGAAAAATATTGATATCTCCCTAATTTGTCGAGAATGTCGGTAATATTGGGGATCGGGTATCGATCATCTACAGTTTTCTGGTTTAACTTGCGATAATCGATAACTAATCGCCATTTTCTTGTACCGGAGGCATCGAGCTTCTTCGGTACGACCCATATTGGTGACGACCAGTGACTGTTCGACGGTCGAATAATTCCCTGATCTAACATTTTCATTATTTGCTTTTGAACCTCTTCTCTATGGCAGAAGGGGTAGCGATATGTTTTCGAATAAATCGGAAGGTCATCTTTTGTATTTATGTTGTGTTTAACAGCATTGGTAAATATTAAGGTTTCATTTCGTCGTGAAAGACGTCTTGAAATTGATTGGGAACGTTGAGAAGTTTGCCTTGCTCCTCTTTGTTCAAATGGTCCATCTTGAGGATGTGGTCAGTTGTCATTTTCTTATATGATGCGGGGTGGTTCAATGCATCGATAGAAATCGTCTCGAAATTGTTTATTTCTATATCTAGCGTATCATGTAAATTCAGTTCTTTTGTGCTATTGTCAAAATTATGGACTAGAATTTCGGCTAAGTTATTTTTACTATTGTATATTCCTGCTAGGATGTGAACATTTGGTACAATTTCCTCCTCTTGTTTTACAAAGAAATCGCCATCTGTCGGTATGCTAATAACTTTAGTTTCATTTGCGTGAATTTCGATTAGATCGGAGAATTTCTTTTGAAGTGGAATAGATTTATCGTTGATTTTTAAAACGTCATGCGCTGTGTCAATTATTGCATTCAATGATTGTAAGGTCTCGTAACCTACAAGTCCATCGAAGTAGTCATGAAACTTAAATACGTAAAATTTTTGGGGTGGGAGAGTTTTGTCATATACGTTGAGTGGGTTAAAGTGAATGTATTCCTTGACCAAATGTTTTCCGCTAATATTTTTGATTATATGTATTGGACATGATTTTCTAATGTTTAAAGGTACTAATTTGGGTGTTATATAATTCTTATTGGCACCAGTGTCAAAAAGAAATTTAAGGATTCCAATTTTTTTGGACTTCAGTTCTATAAATGGTAGAAAGTTATCTGTCATTCCTCTTCTAAGGTCTCCAACCCGAAAGAAAATTTAGACTACTTTCGTAAACTTCATTTTGTTCAGACATTTCTTGTTCGTGTTGAATTTTTTCTACGTATTCTTCTGGTTGTATTTGAATTTCTTCTTGTATATTTAAATTTTGAACTTTTGGAAATAGAGTTCGATATTGCTGTGAAGAAAAGTTTTTATTTCCTTGGGTCCTGTGTCCCGAGGGGTCTTGTTTAATATGAGGAAGGGCTAGCATCCTTTGAGGGGCATTTTGGTTATGAGAGTTTTGAATTTGTGGCCTATTATTAAAAGTTGCGTTCATCTGGTTTGAGAGGAACTGTGTGTTTTCGATATAAGGAAAGGTTGGTCTAAAAACATTTTGCATAAAAGGTCTTTGAATTTGTTGCCCTACTGGTGGGTATCTATTATAGTTTTGCCAGTTAGCTGTTGGTGGACTCGGTCTGTTAATGGATTTTTGTGAGACGATAGGTGGTTTGTAAAATTTTTCTTTCCGCCGTTGGGCGGCGTTGTTTTGATCTAACGCTCCTTGGAATGCCATTAGTAAAGTGGTTGGACGCGATGTCCTCGTTAGTGTCGAGTATGGCTCTACTAAACCATCTATAAAAGAGTTGAGAATCATATCTTCATAGCTCTTTGATAGGATCTTTACACATAATTTCGTTTCTTGATCCAAAAGCAATTTTGCTGTCATATCAGAGAGTAATTCTCTGCAATCGTTATAAGATTCGGTAATTGATTTCGTACCTTGTTTCATATATGATATTTGGGTGACAAGAGTACAAGATCTTTTTTTTCTCCGAAATATTCCGAAAGCACTGTTTATATCTCGCTCCATTCCAACGCGGTATGTCGAGCAACGAGTGCTTCACTCGCTTCATCAACAATTTTATCCCTAATAATGCTAACCCAATGAGGCATAGCATGGGCAATTTCTTCTTCTGACGAGCAGGTCTGTCTTGCATATTTCAACTTCTCCTCCACCGAGTTGACCCATGAAGCTAAGGTTTTTTGTCGCCTTTGTAAGGCACAATAAATTTTATGGCATCTGGTACTCGTGGCACATCATTTCTGCCAGTCGTTTCCCTTGCATGTGAGGGCGATAGAGATGCATTAGAAGATGTCGATTGGCGATTTAATAGCCTTTCGATTTGAAGGCGTTGAGCCTCTAACTCAGCGGTTAAGCTGTCAATCTGTTGTTTTAGTTCTTCTGCCATTTTCCTTCTTAACATACGGTAATTGAACAATTGTTTATAGCACTATTCAAAAATCACTAATTGCAAGACGTCAATTAAAAATCACTAAATGTGGGTCACTAACTACAAATCACTAAATTCTCATTGATTAAGCTTAAAACCACTACAATTTTTCTTCTTATGATAACACCATGTAAAACTCACTGAATGCAAGTCGGCAATTATAAATCATTAAATTTAGGTCACTAAATACGAATCACTATGATTGATTGAACTTAAAATCACTATTTTTGTCTTATTTTCATATGTGGACGTGGCAAAACGAACCTATTCAAGGTTGTCCGCTCACAAGGGGTAGGAAAAGGAATTGTAAAAAGCACTCACCACAAATCTACTAGTATTCCACAAGTGATGCCAAAGCGGGTAGAGAGCCGGTCCGTGGGGCTGGTAAAAGTTAATTTCCTGGTCCGTCGAATCGCGGATCCTGATCGCCGGTGCGATTTCACTTGAACAAATTCCTTGTTTAGTTTCGGTCGCACTTAACTTTCACTACTTTTCACTCCCCCTTCAAGTCGGCTGCGCCAGTTACCAGTCGAGGCCGTCGGGGTTGGTTTTAAAAAAACAGATGTGAACTACTTAATTGCTCGATAAAGACTGAAGCTTCATTTATTTCATATTTGTTACAGAGTCCTCGCTGTTTACAAAAATTGCCATCTATGCATTAATGTTCTTGCCATGCGTCGTCCGGTCGTTGGTGCTGATACAGCGCGTATCCGGTTCACTCCGTTCGATTAAACTGTTTTTTTTTCAGTTCATTTATTTGTACAGGCTCAATCGATTTAACTTTACAGAGCCAAGTTTTCATATTTATATACATCAATTATCTCAAACCTAACGTGAAGGGGATAGGACCGATTACTCGCGGCCGTCTCGAGGTTAATAGGAATTACA
Source organism: Aedes koreicus (assembly GCA_024533555.2). Taxonomy (NCBI): domain Eukaryota; kingdom Metazoa; phylum Arthropoda; class Insecta; order Diptera; family Culicidae; genus Aedes; species Aedes koreicus. The sequence goes on along the minus strand of JAHHFK020004112.1, from coordinate 164,501 downwards.
AATTACGGATGGGAAAGAGGGTGAGAATTTAAAGTATGGTTTACATAAAACATTTCTTTTTTAAATTCAAAATTGCCTTAATAACTTAAAACTATACAACTTTTGGCTTCTTTTGACTTGAACATTTTTGAGAGAGAAAAAAAACACACAAACAGATAAAAAAGAAAAAAAAACTTAGAGTAAACATACAGGTAAAACTAACTACAATCTAAGGCTAATGTTAGTCAAAAACACACAAATGAGTTTCATAAACTCCAGGTCACGCAGAGCCAAAATATCTCGAACTGGTACATTGGGTTGTCTACCTCGAGCCCGAAGGGAATCATAAAGCTCAGATTTGACTCCACGATGCTCAGCACATGACCAAATAATGTGATCTGCATCCTGATAGCCTTGTCCACACTCACAGAGATTGCTATCACTCAGCCCAACACGGTATATATGAGCGTTCAAAGAATAATGATTGGACATGAGGCGAGACATCACACGAATGAAGTCTCGACCCACATCCATACCCCAAAACCATGATTTCTTCGACACCTTTGGGATGATAGAATGTTGCCATCGCCCTAAATCTCCTTTACTCCATTTATACGCCAGCTAACGAGTGACTGTTGACGAAAAATAGTAAAAAATTCATTGAAGGCGATTTGTCGATCGTAAATATCGCCTTCTATAGCGCCCACCTTTGCAAGCGAGTCCGCTTTCTCATTGCCCATAATTGAACAATGAGAAGGGACCCATACAAAGGTGATGATAAAATAACGCGAAGATAAAGCACTTAGAAGCTCCTGTATTTTCATGAAAAAATACGAGGAGTGCTTTACCGGCCTCAAGGAGCGAATAGCCTCTAAGGAGCTTGAAGTTTACGATTGGCGCTATAAATTTTGTTGAATATACCAAAGCCTGCTGACTCCTCTATCAATGATCCGTCAGTGAAGAACGTTTTAGTGGAATCAACTTGGCCAAACTTTGCAGCAAAAGTCACAGGGGAAATCATACGACGAGGATGCTCTGGAATTTCAAGAAGCACCTGCTTCATGGATAAATCAAAATGAACCGAATGGATGAAGTCGGAGAAGCAAATACGATTGGGAATATTCGGCAAGAGGCTGACATTCTGTGTTATGTACAAATGGAACAAAGTCATGTAGCAAGTTTGAAGATTCAACTCGAGGAGCCTCTCAAAGTTTTCGATTACCTTAAGGTTCATAACTTCACACCTGGTGAGGAGCCGGAGAGATAATTCTGAAATCCGATCCAAGAGTGGCAAAATGCCAGCTAGCACTTCAAGACTCATGGTGTGAGTCGAGTGCATGCAACCTAACGCGATACGAAGACACCGATACTGAATACGTTCCAGTTTAATGATGTGCGACCGAGCCGCCGACTGAAAACAAAAACTACCGTATTCTATGACCGACAAAATCGTTGTCCGGTACAACGTTACAAGATCTTGCGGATGTGCTCCCCACCAGTTCCCGGTAATAGTGCAGAGAAAATTGACCCATTGCTGGCACTTTCACTTCAGATACTCAATATGGGATCTCCAGGTGCACTTTGAATCGAACCAGACTCCAAGATATTTAAAGGACATAGAATGAGTTTTCGGTTAACCCCAAATTTGAAGCTTTGGTTGTGCAGGGTTATGCTTAACTCAGTTTTCTCCGTAGAGAATTCGATACCTAGCTCTAGAGCCCAAGTAGATAAATTGTCTAAGGTATCCTGTAAGGGTCCTTGCAGATCGACCCCATTGGGTCCTGTGACAGACACTACGCCGTCATCTGCAAGTTGTCCACCATGAAAAAGGAGGTTTCCTGCGAAATGACGTTCCTGGAACTGGTCGAGTTTGAGCTTGAAGCGCGCTGTCCAAGATCAGGTTGGAGAGGAAGTTATATTCCTCCAGCGATGGAAGCCCTCCCACCGACGTGAAGGCTTCATCTATAGTTATTCTGAACTTTGTCCAATCAATATTACGAGTTAGGTTTTTACTTTTAAAAAAAATATTGATTAAAATAATAAATGCACTTTAATTTGCTAAAATGGTCAAATTATTAGTTTTTTATGATTTTAGAAATGTTAGGCCACAACGACTATTTATTTTTATATTTTTTTATCAGAATTCAAACATTTTTGCATAACATATCAAAAAATCTAAAATGTTCTTCGAGCCGTTTTTGAGTTATATTTTTTTTTAAATTTCAAGTTTTTCTTCCCATACACACATGGAATGAGCATCATTTTCCATCAATTCAAAATAACTGCGGGAATTATTTCTTGGTAGTTATTTTATTTTAAATCAAAAGTAGCTGAACATATATTCAACGAAACTAAATGTAGCGGAAAGCATAGCAATCCACAAACAAAATCCCAAAAACTTGCTTAGCAAGGGTCAAGGAAACGGATATTCGTGGTTGTTTAAATGTATATCTTCATCACAAAAACAACTAACTATACAACACAACACCAATTTGACTACCTTCAAACGAAGTAATAATGAATAACCTTGTTGGTATCAAACAACATTTTAGGTAACAAACAAACACATAAACACACTCAAGTACCTCCCCTACCCCACACACTGCGGTACCAACAAACCTACTATAAATACTAGACCTACTGTGATGTTCCCTTCAAGTCGAGCACTCGCAGTCTGTAAGTAAGCTTCCAGTAGAATTAAAAGGAATTTGCTCGCGTGTACTAGCAAAAAATTGAGAAAAGCGTTTCAATGTTTTATTTTTTATTTTTAAAAAGTGATCAAATGAAGTGTTAATTTTAAACGTTTAATACAATGAAGCACGAATGCTCAAATTGCCATGTTTGGAGTAATAGTTACAAGAAAGTTTTTCCTAAACTATATGGTTATGCAGCGGAAAGGAGAATAAAATTGGATAAAAGCTGTTCCTACATTTGTAATACCTGCTATTGCAGACTTTATTGCTTTATCAAGAAAGAAAACGAGCCAGCAACTCCAAGTGCAGTTAATCTAGAATGTGGAAATCAAGAACTCACCGTTTCTGAACCATTGAAACTTGATGATCTCGCCGTTGCCGGACCATCAGCCACCACTAATTTCGCCGTGGCCGGACCATCTAGAGTGAACAATTTCGCCGCACCAGCAAACATCAATAATGGTGGTTTCGAAATAATTGATCCCAATGCCGCTAGATCATCGGAAATTGACGCTGTTCCTAGTGTTGGTACGTAGAATAATCTCTTCTTTTTGTTTATTCAGACGTCATGATTTGCTACGTTATACAAGTTGTACTCGATTATTCAGAAAATTTAAAAAAATATCAGTTCCGTATAATCTTACCCAATCCGACCTGGTAGCTCAATTTATAGAGCAGTTGCCTATCATACTTCAAATAATCGAATACAATCTCTATTACATTATACAAATAAAATTGTTCCTAACTAATTGTGATATTTTTCCGTCTTGTTTTCAGAATCTTTGTTTTCTTTGGAATCAACGAGTGCTGAATCAATTGGTAGCGCTGCTGCCCAGAAACCCGGAGACGGTCAGGAAATTCTTCAACAGATGAAGGCAAAATTTGATGAAACATCTGACAGAAACGATCGATATAGGATTCTAACTTCTCTCCCCAAATCCTGGACTGCATACAAAATTATGCAAGAATTCGGTGTTTCGCAACGAACTGCTCAACGTGCAAAGGAATTACAGATTGAAAAAGGTTTTATGAGCACACCGGAGACCAGAGTAAATATGTTATCTTCGAGCGATGATACTTTAACTGTAGTTAGGGACTTTTATAATAGTGACGAGATAAGCAGAGCATGTCCTGGGAAAAGGGATTTCGTTATTGAAAATATGGCAGAAGAAAAAGTGCATGTTCAGCTTTTATGTAACCTTCGTTTTATTTGATTTTCAAAGCGCAATATCCTACTTTTTAAATTGGATTTTCAATGTTTTCCAGCAGCCGCCCAAAAAATTGTATTCTGGCTGGTCCAAGTGGAACGCATACTGTCTGCGTATGCATTTATCATCAGAATGTTAAATTAATGTTTAAAACCCTTAAGGATAAGAAACTTATTCCTAACCATTTAAAAACGTATCATGACTTGTTTTTTAAAATACTCTGTGAAAATCCTACAGAGAAATGTTGGTTGAAAGCCTGTGATCATTGCCTGGGTACGCAGACACTGGAGAATGACCTGATGAATTTTCTTGAAAATATCGATTCCTTAGAATTTAAGCAATGGAAGCAAACAGATCGTTGTCATCTAAATTCAATGCGAATGGATGCAGAAGAGTTTGTGGAAACATTTTTAGAAAAATTAAGCGAATTATCTCCGCATAATTTTATTGCAGAGCAACAAGGTAACTACTTAAAACAACTAAAAATTAATTTGGAACCAACTGACTGCATTATAATTGCTGACTTCTCTGAAAATTACTCTTTTGTTATTCAGGACGCTATACAAGGTTTTCATTGGGCAAACGCTCAATGCACAATCCATCCTTTTGCCATATATTATAAGGATGAAGCACAAAATTTAAAGTTTACAAGCTTTATAGCAATCGCAGAATTTACTAAACATAACCATGTTGCCGTTCGGCTGTTTATAACAAATTGTGTGAATTTCATTAAAAAAAAGCTACCTCACCTGAAAAATATCCATTTTTTTCTGATGGATCAGGCAGTCAATACAAAAATAAGATGACTGCTTTCAATTTGTGCCACATGTACAAGGACTTCGGTCTTAATGCAGAGTGGAACTTTTTTGCCACTTGCCATGGAAAAGGGCCTTGTGACGCTTTAGGAGGTGTTCTAAAGCGAAACGCTTCAAAAGCAAGTTTACAAGGTCATCATATTACAACTGCATACGAACTTTACTCTTGGGCTGTTTCTAAAGTAGATTCCAAAATAAATTACGAGTTTTTCTCGGAAAAAGATTACAATGCAATGGAAAAGAAAATAAAGAACCGTTATACTCGTGTAAAACAAATCTCTGGGACACAATCGTTTCATTACTTTAAGCCACAAAGTGAAAATTACATTATCGTGAAACGGTTTTCGTTTTCAGATGAAGAAAAGTGCGTTAAATTGTACGAATTTTGCTATGTAATATTTTTTTTGATGAATTATGCAAAATCAAAATCATTAAATAATCAAATTAAATGCTGAGTTTTAATTGAAGGTAATCTGAGAAAACCCTTGCTTGTAGTCTAAAGCTTTGAGATTTGAGCTCCAATTCCTTAATATAGCGGAGCCTGGTCCAATCCCGACCTTGTGGCCAATTCCGACCTCCCAAGATTCTCTCAGACAGCGCTTGTTGCCAAATTTGGAAAATGATGCTCATTCCATGTGTGTATGGGCAAAAAACTTGAAATTTTCAAAAAAATTTAACTCAAAAACGGGTCGATGAACATTTAAGGTTTTTTTATATGTAATGTAAAAATGTTTGAAGGGCTGCAAAATGGTGAGTAGACACCTGGGATGGAGCGTGCGTCCCCGCAACATTGCTATGGTCCTCACAAGTTCCTACCTCATGCTTCCACGGGTCAAGAGATGACAAAGACCGCCAGCTAAGGGTTGCGTACTTAGCTGGTAGTGCAGCCTGGGCACTGTTGTCCTTCTGACTTCAGCTAGATTGAGGAGGTGCGTGCCGAGCGTCTGTCCACTAAGGAGGTGCGGCTCAAACAGCGTCTGTCCTGGCATCCAGCGGTTGAGTATGAAACGCTGTATCGCGTCAACTATACATAAGGTGGCAGCCGCACCAAGGCGATGTAGGCAGTGTGACCCCGGTATGGTAGTATGCTGAAATCTTACCCTACCACGAACAATGGAAGTATTCTTTATACGGTATATAATTTCAGATCATCCATGGAATTCCCAAGTATTGTATAATAATTTTGAATTGATTTCTTCCCCCGTCGCTATAATAATGCAAGTCCTTCTACAATTGCAGCAGGATCAGCAGACATGCAGACATTACAAATATAATTGTTATTATCATTTTATATTATAACATCCCTTCGCAATATTATTCAATGCTATTTTCAGCTTCGCATTTGCATCGTTGTAAGTTTTGGCCCACCTAACTCACGTTATGTATTTGAAAAGATGGGATGGTTTTTACATTTTTTTTAAGAGAGAGGATTATATACGAAAAATTCTACAAAAAAAAAAAAAATCGTCGTCCAAATTAGTTAATTCAAAAACTAACATTGTTTATGATCCTGCCTTTTCTATTTTCCAGACATAAAGAATCACTTATGGGCCCAGTAGGAAAAAGGAGCTATCGAAGAATTTCCTGTCATTCATTTTTAATTTTTTGTTTGTTTTGGATTTATTGAGTTTCCGTTTTTGGGCAGTAATAATACTCATATGAAATTTATTTGCCTAAATTTTCTTTGCTATTTTGCTAGGATGCCAGGAAATCAACTTTATTTCATTATATCACGTTGGAATTTTCGCTATTTTAGCGTTTCAATCATATAACATCGCAGCGGAAGAGGCAAATAGCGGCATTTAATTATTATATGTACATTATGTAGTATTCCTTTACAACATCGTATTATTTCCATCATATCATGACCTTTACATTTTCATACAACAAACCTAATTTAGGCGGTATCCGGCTTAAACACGAAACATACCTTCAATTTATGACATCTAGCATTCCTTATATGTCCAGTATATAACGCAGAAAATTACAGCTGTGGTAGGCTTTTGAAAATTACGGAATCTGCGGTAGGCTTTTGTACTTATTGCTGAATGTATTTTTCATTTCTAGTTTGCAAATGGACTTTTTACCAATTCTGAGCTGATCTGATTCATGCAGCGCTGTGTGCCATTTGTCTAGTGTTTGATTTTACATTTCAATCTTTGTCATAACTTCATCATAACTCACAATATCATTATAGTTGGTAATATTGTTTTATTGATTTTACTTCATAGATGATTTAAACATCGCTTTTTTTTGCCCATTTATCTTTAACTCCCTTCCACTTGAATCGTCCCATTCCTTACTCGGTAGCAATAACTATTAGGTCAGCAAAAATAAAATCGGATTGCTATTATAAAATCAGCATCAAGTAGCAAACAGTGACCATGACAACAGTAAATTAAAATGTATAAATGTTAGTTTTGTAAAATTTCAATAGATTTAATAAACTTTTTCAGGAAACCTCAAATCAAGATTTTGTTGAAATGCTGCTATCGCTGAACACGGGCTCAAGCGGGCTTAAGCGCGAACCACAGAACTCTATACTTTAACATTTTACAACCTTTCTTGCATTTCAGGATCAACCGAATGAAGATCATTTTTTTTTTTTTTGTCTTGATTATCGAGATTTTCAGCCTCGGGCTGGTTCATCTCCCGTCGTAGTCAATCAAATACCTCCTTTGGGTATTTTCGTAACTTGTCCGGGGGTGAGATTCGAACTCGTGACTTTGGCGTGAGAGATATGGATGTTAACCACTACGCCGGGGTCGCCCCCATGAAGATCATATATTATAGATACGAATGCTTGTAGTATTTTTCATTCACATAAAGATAAACACCATTATATAAATATTTCATGGGAATGGGAGGGACCATCAGGGCACCCGATTGAAGCACTCTGGATGGGGAGAGTGGGAATGCCAACTCCCCATTGCTAACAGTTTGTGAATAGAGGGCGGGCTCTTCTCCCCGCCCATTTGGGCATCCTCATTTTAGATAGCTTGTTCTTTTGACCAATTGTTCAGTCTTGCTGTTGGAAGGAGATTCTTTATATCCCTGTGGATACGTATAAGTGATGTTGCATATCGATCCACCCAACCCCTTTTTGGCCCTTCATACAACGGCTTGATTAGGATAATCAGTGGTTATTAAAGCTTGATCAAGTCTAACAGAGAGGAGAGCCCATTGCTGTCGGACTAGTTTCCGTGCTACAATGGGTGGTAGTACATATCATACATCATACATCATGTAATGTAAAAATGTTTGAATTTTGATAAAAAAAATATAAAAAGAAATAGTCGTTGTGATCCAACATTTCGAAAATCATAGAGAACAAAAACTTTGACAATTTTAGCAAATTTAAGTACATTAATAATTTCAATCAATATTTTAAATAAAAACAAGAAATAATGAGCTTTTTATTCATACATTCCAAATCGACGGAGTGGTTCAGAAGTAATGATATTTTTTAAATAATTTTTTTTGAAAAATGTCGATTTTTCTGGTAACCCTATATCGAACATGATCATCCTAATAAAAAAATAAAAAAATACGGGTCTTATTATTTTTGATGAAGAACATACCAAGCGATGTTGAGCAAAATCGGACAACTTTTTTTTTCAACTCTATTCTTTTCTCGTGGAATCGCTATATATATAGATATATATATATGTGTATATATATATATATATATATATATATATATATATATATATATATATATATATATATATATATATATATATATATATATATATATATATATATATATATATATATATATATATATATATATATATATATTTATATAAACATAAAAAAACATAAGACGCTGTTTTAACAAATTAAGCCATGCAGAGGAATAAAACATCACTGGAACGTTTGACAATTAACAAAGATACCTGACTGTTGTAAAGTTTTGTAGCCATTGTTGTCCAGCACCTTTAAATCCACCGCCCAAATGTTTAAACAGTGTCCCACATCAAATTGTATCACGAAAACAACGCTGTAGAAAATTAAACATTGGGTATTTTCTCTTCAAAATTTGGGTAGAAGTAGTTTAGATTGTTTTTATTTTGTTGTATTTTTATCGCTGTTAGTATTCCGAAAATTGGAAAACATTGCGTCACTCGAAAAGCAACGTCGCGAATTGATTTTGCGCAAGCACCTGGAAAATCCTCCACTCTCTCATCGGGACATCGGGAAACAACTCGGAATCGTGCAGTCAACGGTGAGTCGTGTGATAAAACGTTGCTACGAAAATCTGAGCATCGAACGGAAGGAGAAATGCGGTCAAAATTGATGTGCTGTTAGTGATCAGGATCACACGCGTGCCGTGAAAGCGTTTAAGCGGAATCCCAATGCTTCGGTAAGGGATGTGGCCGAAAAGTTGAATCTGTCCAAGTCTTTTGTTCAGAGAGACAGGGAGACCGGAAGGGACTGTATATGTACAAACTGTAGAAAAATCTAAATTGTGACGAACGGCAAAATATGGTGGGAAAGTCACGGCCTCAGAAACTGTACACCCATATGCTGACGAAGCCTCATTGTCTCATTATGGATGATGAGACTTACGTCAAGCCGGACTTCTGTTATTCACCGTCCAGCACAAGTTTGATGTTTCAGAAACTTTTAAATCCATAATTTTTCATTCACCAATTCAGAAACTACAGACATCACCTACAACAAAACAATAAGACCTCCTTTTGATATCCATAGTTTAGGCCATGTTGATGAGTGTGAATTACAATCTATAGTATACTGATATTAAAATGACCCGTGCATCAATAATCAAAATGCAGATCCTCAAATTCGAGCATCCTTTATGGAAATCAAAAAGTGGTCTTATTGTTTTGTCGTATGCGGTGTCTGTAACTTTTAAAGTGGTGAATGAGAAATTAAGGATTTAATGCAGATGAGATTTAAGGCTACTTCTGGACCAGAGCCGAAATTTCAGCTCAATTGGTTCTCGAGAAAATGAAAGGCAAGCCCCCTAACATGACCATTTTATATGAAAATCAGGCTTTGGTCTTATTGTATTGTCCGTCACTATATAAGCAAGTTCTCAATCATTTCCTTTAACGTTCTTTATAAGGTTCTTATTCTTTCAGCATTTCAAGCTTATTGCTCTCACAATTCGCATATTGCTTGCTCTCAACTTAGTGTTCTAAATGCACTTCCACAGTCATTAATTGAGAGTTTTTGATGCCAGGTACCATGTTTGCATTAGTGTGATTGTGTGGCAAGTACAATCATACCTTATGCCCAGGGTTTGTTGACGAATCAGCGACAACAGGTTTTTTTTTCAAGCATAGCTTGACGTAAATATCTGCATTCATTGCTCCATTTACGATGTACGGCTTAGTAAATTTATCGCAAGAGCAAATTATTCAGTGAAAACTGAATCCTTGTCAACATCATCATCTTCAGGAATCGTGTAAAATTGCGAGCCCGATGTTTTGTAGGCCATTTTGATACAAGAAAATGTTTGCAAAAATTGGTGTGAAGCACGACTTTTTGCAGTGAAATTTTTCTTGTCATCACGGTTAGGCGGCTATTTCACTTTGTACGCCTTCAGTCCTTGCCTCTGCTTTTTGTACAGATGATTTTGACTTCCCTACTTTGCGAGCCACATGTCGCACAGAAAGATTGGGATTTTCCTCAATAACGGCTACCACCGTCTTGTTCATTTGTCGGGAGCATAATTTTCGATTTGTTCCACTTCCAACCTTTCGATCCACTGTTAAGCGCTGGTCAAATGATTTGCAAACACAAAACATGGACTTTTAGGTAGTTTTAGTTTCTTGGCAAGATCGCGTACCGATATAAATTAGGATGCCTACGACAAAATGCCTTGCTGCCGTTCGTAAAAAATGTGTTTGCGTACTTCCACTTGATTCGACGCCATTTTACTCAATGTAACAAGAATGTTACCATGTTGTACCACGAAATAAAGTGGAGAGTTTTAGCTGTCATATAAGTGAAACGTTTCAGCGATCCGTGAAATAACTCAAAATCTACACTGAAAGAAAGGTGTCCGAAATTTAACGTGGACAGGCTTTATATCAAACAAGCATTCATGCATACAATAGCATTTGCTCTATTTGAATACTCATTTGATTTATAAATTGTCGATCCAGTTATTAAAACAATAAAAATCTTTAAAAATAGATGTTGTGACTGAAATTTATGGCGTGGCATGTAAAATTAAGCATTCAGATTTTGGTTCATGTAAATTTGAAACAAAACATAAATTTAAGTCTTTTTAGGTGCTACGTTAGGTGCATCTAAGAAACCTTACACTGCATGATTTTCTTGTGTGTAGAACTAACGAACAGACGTGTCTTTATACCAGATGCAGATTAGAGCTGAATAATTATTCAAAACTTATTATGCTCTCAAACAGAAAAAAAACATAAAACGTTGAGTGCTATTATTTCTAAGAAACCATAATTAATTTCGTAATCAGGGAAATCAAAAGTTTTTTGCACATCCATCTCCGTTGAAAGACTACTACCGTCAGAAAAACCACACTCATCTATTTGATCACTCTTCTACGACACATCCGTATTCTTGTCGGAAGCAAGAAAATTAAATATCATCATCAGCAACGACGCATCCCATTCAACTTGAACATACCAACAGACAAAACCACCTCCACTTTCCACCTATAGCCCATTGACTGCGGACTTAATCCAATAGCATCTGCAGCCCGTCACTGGCAAACCAGACTCGAAGCTCCTAAAGAGTAACATGAGAAACAAAACCGAAAATGCGCTATAGTGTTGGCTCTTGACTGTTCGAACGTCTGCGCGCTGCCAGAAGTGTACACGTCGTTATCCTGGGGAAATAAATAATGTTAGAACAATGTCTCGTTCCTATTCCCGTTATACTGCGCTCTCACACCCGATCACACAATTTGTGAGGGATGAATGTTGTGGCCTGACGTGATGAGTTTCGAATGGATTCGCATTTAGTCGACTAGAGGAGTAGGTATAGACCGAAACGACGACGGCTGGAATGACTGAGCTTCATGAGGTTTACCTTTTTCCGCTCATCACTCTTTTGGCCTCCTCAACAAATGGTTGGTGGCTTTGATATGGAAAATAGAGTTGGTTAGCTATATAGTGACGAAAATGCAGAGAATGTAAAGGCGGTTCTGTTTCTCGGCTTATATGTAAGACGAATGATTGAGTGCGTGTAAGACAAATCTGATGATCCTGGGGTATTGAGATTGAGTACGTGCAGGTTTATGGTTGCTTTTGCATTATTTGTTTTGACTGATATGTTAATCGTTGGCTAATGCACTCGTGATAAGATTTTTTCCACATGTGAATATATTCGACGTTCGATTTATCGTAGGCATGCTGGCTTATGATTCATAATTTTTTTTTCCAACAAGTTGAGAGCACGCAACATGCTTGCTACAGGAGTGTAACAAACCTAAAAAAGAAGCATTCAAAGATGACATCGAATTAACACATGGTAAAAGATTGAATAAAGTTCTGAAATCGCTTGTACTGAAACGTTGTGCGGATACACTTGCAACACCATAAGCAACTATATTTAACTTCTCCTTGGTTACTGGTGTATTCCCAAACTGCTGGAAACAGTCGTATGTTTTCCCGGTTCTCAAGAAAGGTTGTAAGCGAACCGTATCGAACTATAGAGGTATAGCTGCATTGAGCGCTATTCCTAAGCTGTTTGAGGTGATCGTTCTCCAGAAGCTTGTTCGGTGCTACACACATTACATCTCAGTGGATCAGCACGGATTTTTGCCAAAAAGCTCAACGACAACCAACTTGACTTGCTTTACATCGTTTGTGATACGCCAGATAGAGAATGGTCAACGGGTAGACGCTACCTACACTGACTTATCTGCAGCTGTTTTACGTAAAAATTTTGTTAGATGCTATATATGTACTTTTTTGTGATTTTGTGTAGTGCAATACGTCATTGAGGTAAATATTTTATCTGTTGACTAATAATAATAATAATAATAATAATAATACTAAAATAAAAATCTACATCATATCAAAATTTTATCAACATATCGTACTTTCTAGAATCGCAAAAGAAAGCGTTCGAGTTAGAAGACACCAGCAGTGTTTGACTTAGAGTAGGGGTCAATTACATACCGTATATACTACTGCACCCCCATAAGTATCTCAGGAAAGGAAGTTGTTAATTGGAGATTTTTTAGGTTTCACCTTGGTAAATGAGACAATAGTGATTGGAATCAATTACGTAGTAGATTCAAGCCCTGACAATTAATAAATTATCATGGACATAAAGCCAACAATCAACACTAACAACTTACACATTTCACAAATACTAAAAATCAGAAAAGAAACAGCAAATATCCTCAAAAACACAAACACGACACAAAACTAAAGAACACAATATACTTAAAGAACTTAAAAACATACCAGTTTATTACTTGACAAAGGAAATTTTACAGTTATAATGGACAAACAAATCAACGATAAAATTATGACAGACAACATACTCAACGGACCATACAGAAAACAAAGAACAAACCCTCTTCCTTCGTTTTCTTTCGTAGCATTTCAAGCTTATTGCTTTCGCAATAAGCTTATTACTTGCTCTCAACTTAGTGTTCTAAAGGCACTTCCACAGTTATTAATTTGGGAGCTGTCATCGAAAGCTCCCAATTAATAACTGTGGAAGTGCCTTTAGAACACTAAGTATTTGCATGAGAATATGATTGTGTGGCAAGTACCATCATACCCTATTGCCCAGAATATCGAGAAATTTTCCTTAACGAAAAATGCCTAGACCAGACCGGGAATCGAACCCTAGCCACCTCCAGCATGTTTTTGCTTTGTTGCCGCGCCTTTGCTGACTGAGCTAAGGGAGGACCCTCTCCCATGAATGGTAAAACGTGTAGAAAAAAACATAAAAGAATGTTAATTAGTATTTGATATAAAAAACAAACCATAATCGATAACGCTAATTATGAAATGCTTTGGGTAAAATACTTTATATAAGTGTTCGTTACGCAGTTAGATGCTTACTTGTGATGAAACTTGACTTTTATCAAATCTGATCTGGAGTGAGCGTCTTCCGCTTTCGCCTCATCTGCGCAGTTATGGGTGATAATGAGAATGAATCCAGTCTTGCTTTGCATTACGAAACCTGATTTGAGGTTTGTCTTTTACTTTCGTAAGCTTTTTCGTTGATGAAAAAGATGAAAATTAAGTCACGGCCCTTGTGTCTGTAAGAGAAAGATGGGTACGCATATCGGTTCAAGCCATCGGAAGACGACAGTAACGTGGTATTAACTCAAAAAATATGAAAAGGGAAGAAGGTTGGGAGATATTAGATGGCTTATGCTTCGTAGCAAATAATTTGCAGGATTATGAATAATTTTCGTCGGCATCATTTACGCTGTGATAGGAATTGCAAGTTCATGAATGTGTTTATGATATATAGGGGTGACAAAAGTCCAAAACTTTCTCTTTTGCGATACAAAATTTTCTTTTTATTTACTACGTTATCATGGTTCTCGTTCATCTGGAGACCTCCCGGTGTCGGTCCGTAGCTCCTGCGAATCATCACTTCTTTTCTCTCCTCTTTCACTTTTTCTTTTCATCTTTCCCGTGCTAACAGCGAAACACAACCGCCACTTGACAAATTAATTTTAAGACTGACGAAAAAGAGAATTCAAGGAATACTCAAACCTACATTCTCTCGTATTATCTTTCCGCAACATCTCCCGTTCGATAGAAAGGGACCGGAACTACTAGCTATGAAATTAGGAATATAATTTTAACATGTGTGAAACTGTAAAATAATAAAAGGCAATAATTTTGTAGTCATTGTGAATAATAAAAATAAATTTGGAAAGAAAGGCAACCTTAAGACATAGCATTTTTGAAAAAACTTATCTCAAAATCGCCGTTTGCCGTTCTACGTTCCAAGCTCTGAAAAAAACTATTATATCAACTCTTTCGAAACGCAGCAAACTAGCAACACCATGATCCGGACGGACGAAATGAGACTGGATTTCTTCTTGTGATTAAAACCGCCACTTCACTTTACTTTTGATATTTATTTACTCACGGTCAAAATTATACTGATATACAGATTTCTTCTTCTTCTTCTATTACTTTTGAGAGGGACTTTAACCCTTCGGGTCATTCGTCCCTGATATACAGATTTTGTGTTGTGTTCTACTTGTATACTTGAAATATTGCGTCAGCCGCTTCTGATTGGCCATCACTGCGCAACGTAAATAAAAACAAACTATGTTCTGATTGGTTAGTAAGGGAGGGAAAGCCGATTTCCCGCGGCAGCTTGGGGTTAGTGCGATAAAAAACAAAGAAAGGAACAGGAGGAATGAAGGGAAATGTCACTGCTGCGACTGATGCGTCGTTCGGTAATCTGCAGGTGTAGGGTGACTAGGAGTGGTCCCGAGAGAATGAACACCTTGAGAAACTTAAAGAATCCATGTTTTCATAATCAGTTAAGGAGGTGTTTTCTTTTAAATCTTGAGAGTATGTTTAATTTACTTTCAAATGAAATAATTTAAAAAAAAATCAATCGACCCTGTGGTTGAAAAGTTATGATTTTTGTTGCTAAATAATCTTTGCATTTGTGCAAGTAAAGTGCACACATACCCCTGAAATAAAAAAGTTCAATAACTCTGTAAAAGTAAATATTTGACCATATGCGTAGAATGATTTTTTTTTTCATCCTATATGATCTTCTTTCATCCCCTGAAAGATTCTTTATAAGAAACGGAGACACCCTATTTATATATATATATATATATATATATATATATATATATATATATATATATATATATATATATATATATTTATATTTATATATATATATATATATATATATATATAATATATATATATATATATATATATATATATATATATATATATATATTTATAAATATATATATATATATTTTATTATATATATATATATATATATATATATATATATATATATATATATATATATATATATATATATATATATATATATATATATATATATATATATATATATATATATATATATATATATATATATATATATATATATATATATATATATATATATATATATATATATATATATATATATATATATATATATATATATATATATATATATATATATATATATATATATATATATATATATATATATGTATAAATACATATATATATACATAAATGTATATATATATATATATATATATATATATATATATATATATATATATATATATATATATATATATATATATATATATATATATATATATAAATGTATATATAGAGATATTTATATCTATATATACATAAATATATATATATTTATATCTATATGTACATAAATATATACATTTACATATATATATATATGTATATATATATATATATATATATATATATATATATATATATATATATATATATATATATATATATATATATATATATATATATATATATATTTATATACATACTAACTTGATTAGTTCTCGAATCATCACACTGGGCTCTTCGATAATATTATTAATTTGAGTTTCATTTGTTTGAATCCACCCCCCCCCCCCTTCGGAAAGGGAGGGGTCTGGAACCACCATAGAAACATTCTTGCCTTCAAAACCCCCCACATGCCAAATTTGATTCGATTTGCTTTATTAGTTCTCGAGTTATGAAGAAATTTGTGTCTCATTTGTATGGGAACGCCCCTTCCTGAGAGAGTAGGGGTCTCAAACAATGAGAAGAACCTTCCCCATCCTAAAAACCCCTTCATATAAATTTTCACGTTGGTCGGTTCAGAACTTTCCGAGTCTATAAGGGTCTGATAGACAGACAGACAGAGAGAAATTCATTTTTATGTATATAGAAATCTAGCCTGCAACAACCCCCATATGATAAAAGTGGTTTCATTTACTTCATTAGTTCTCAAGTTATTCGGAAATTTGCTTTTTATTTGTATGGGAGCCCTCCCCTCCCCCTTCAAAGTCGGGAGGGGTATCGAACTGCCATAGAACTGCCATTTCTTGCCTCCAAAAACCTCAACATGCCAAATTTGGTTTCATTTGCTACATTGGCTCTGGAGTTATACTAAAAATTATGTTTCATTTTTATGGGAGTCTCTCCTTCCAGAAGGCGGAGGGGTCTCAAACCACAAAAGAAACATTTCTTGCCTTCGAAAACCTCCACATGCCAAATTTGGTTCCATTAACTTGATAAGTTCTCGAGTTATTCAGAAATTTGTGTTTCATTTGTTATGAGCTCTCCTTTCAGAGAAAGGAGGGGCTCGAGTTAACTTAGAAACATTTGTTGCCTTCAAAAACCTCTACCTGCCAAATGTGGTTCCGTTTACTTGATTAGTTCTCGAGTTATGTAGAAATTTGTGTTGCATTTGTATGTAAACCCCCTCCCTCTCCCTTCCAGATAGCGGAGGAGTCTCAAACTTCCATAAAAACATTTCTCTCCTCCAAAAACCTTCACATGCCAAATTTGGTTCCATATGCTTGATTGGTTCTCGAGTTATGCACAAAGTTGTGTCTCATTAGTATGAGAGCCCCTCTCTTACAGAGGGCGGAGGGGTCTCGAGTTACCCTAGAAACATTTTTTGCCTTCAAAAACCTCTGCCTGCCAAATGTGGTTCCGTTTACTTGATTAGTTCTAGAGTTATGCAGAAACGGAACTTTCAACACTTTCTCTTCATATCTTTCATTCTAGCAAACATGACTGTCTTCTCTTGGTGCCTCATGGCGATGAGCGAAACATCTCCTTCAACATCAATTTATTTGTGATTTTTCCACATTTCTTTTGTTTTCAATGTAACGTAACTTGATAAACAACATTTTTCGTTTTCTGATCCGGTGCGTAAATGTACAGAGAAGATGGTTTCCAACTCGTGACCACGCCACGTATAGTTGGCCGTGTGAAAAACATGGCATTTCCAGATTTACGCCGCACACTTCCAGAGACTGTCCTTGTGACTTGTTGATTGTCATCGCAAATGCAAGTTTCACTGGAAAATGAACACGTTTGAACTGAAATGGCAAATCTTTGGAAGTCGACGGAATTAAACATTCTGCCCCTTTGTAAGCCCCTTCCAAAATTCTTGCTACTATCACATTGATCGATAGCTGCGTCACAATCCAATCCGGGTTCCATTATACAGTTTCGGCGCATGAAGATTGCGAGGCATTATAATGACAGATCCAACTTTGAGACGCAAATGATGCGGCGGCATGCCAGGCAAATTCTAAGAATTTAGAAATTCCACTGGATAATTCACGGCTTTGGCATCATTTTCAACACGATCGATCGATTTTTATGGGTGCAAATCTCCCTGAATTTGATTCTGAATCGTCCAGGATAAGTCTTTAACATCGGTATTTTTGGCAGCTAAAATTACGCGTGCACTCAGCCAATCGTAGTTACGATAATTTTGGCCAATGCTCGGATAAACATTCGTGATGAGTTCATCGTTCGTTGAAGTGAATTGGCAAATGGCAGGTGGAATTGATATCAAACCACTGGAAGTATCAACCGGAATTTGTCCATTTCCAATTCTTAGCAGTTCTTTAGAGAAAACTTCTGCGGTTCTATCCTGTTGCAGGAACACTCGCATATTCATAGCCAATTATATGGTTTTCACGAACCGCCTCAACTACGATGACTTGAGACATGCGTTCAATTCATCTGCCGCTGTTGATTTCGGAAAAACGGGAAGTGTTTATCTAAAATCGCCTGCTAACAGTATCATTACGCCACCAAAGCAGCGATTATTATTCTGCAGATCTTTCAATGTTCTGTCAAGTGCTTTAAGAGACCGTTTGTGAGCCATTGTGCACTCATCCCATTAGTTACAATTTACAATTTTTCAACACTTTTACCATAGGTGATTGCTTTGAAATGTTGCAAACAGGTGTTTCATTGATTTTCATGTTTAACGGAAGCTTCAGTGCCAAGTGTGTCGTTCTTCCACCTTCCAGTAGCGTTGCAGCAATTACAGTAGATGTTAGAGCCAACGCAATGCCATTTTGAGATCGTATTGCTGCCAAAATCAATGATATCAGGAACGTTTTCCCAGTACCGCCGGGCGCATCAATAAAAAATAGCCCACCGTTTCCATCATCGACAGCCTTCATCCATTCATCATACGCACTCTTTTGCTGCTCATTCAATAATGGGACATTTCTTTGTACTTTTTGTTTCAAAGTTATTCTGTCGTATGCACGCTCACGTTCCAATTCACGATTCAGTACATCTCTGGTTTGACGATTTGGCTCTGGCAAATGAATTTCAATAGTTTGTCACTCATAAGCAAACACAAATCCTCAATCAACACCAATACTTCATTGTAGATGTCACCGTTCATTTGCAATTCGAAATTCCCTGTTGCCACTCGAATGCGATGTAAAATGTCTTCGGCGATGTCATTTTTGTACGTTTCCCATAATTGACGCGGATTTAAAGGCTGACATGTCGAAATGATCATCGCGAAAAGTGTACGAAATTCAGTGCCATGTGAAGCAGCTATCGCATCGCCCATCGTTCGATTCCAGTGATTATCATGTTACAGCCATTGTAACTGCTGGCATGCTTCTTGAAAAGTTGCACACACCGTACCATTTACAGTCCGCAATGACTCAAATGAAGTTGGACCGCGTACATTAACCAATAGCAACCGAAGGTACTTAGACGCAATCGTCGTTTATTGGGTGGATTGTGTAAATTCGTCCTAATGCATTAGTTGTGAACACACCTGGATGTCCATCTACTGGTTGGCCTTGCTTTCTGCGTAACCATTTCTTCGACAATGCATTCCATGTAGTTATAATATCGAGGCATTTCCGAATAAGGCAATGTTCTCGCAAACCGATCACTGGCGCAAGTACTGCATTATCTGGGTTGAAATACACTCTTTGGCCATTCTCCAAATGAACTGCGAGATGCACAACAGTCAGAAAACGTTCATGAATTACAAGAGGAAATATTCTCCAGCGCGCTTCATTGCAGTTCACGTATCGATCCCTTTGATACTTGCTGATCTCATCTCGTTCAAGGCCAATAATCGACATGTCGCTTCCTTTTGTGACGTACTTAAAGGGTGTTCCGATCAAAATTTGGTCAAACAGTAATGTGTGTGAGTCGATCAAAGTTTTTATTAATAAGTCAAATTCTCTTTCTTTTTCAAGTTCAGTTAATACAGAATACAGGAGAAATATTCAGCTAAGCTTCCTTTTAATCGAATGCGAATTGCCGGGTCTTTCGTTTAACACCTGCCATAAGATTTTGTACAGTCTTATGTACACTTTATTCACCACAGAACGCCAGTTTGCCTTGAACTGTTTCTAGCTCACTACAGCTTTTTAAGTCTTCGTAAGGTTCCGCTTGACGATGGCCCAATATTATTCGATTGGGTGGAGCTCTGGCATGTTGGGTTGGGTTTCGCGATCGTGCTTTGGCCATCGTGTTTTGTTTATCGTCGCGATTTGGAGTCACCACTTTTTTGTAAGTCGACAGTCCAGCTCGTTTTTTAGCTCTATCCACGGTTGAAGGCGCCACTCCCAGCTTCTTTGCGACATCTCGGACGGAGAGGTTGGGGTTCCGCTCGAAACAGCGGGCAACTCTTTTTGTCGTCGCTGTGGCCTCCAGCTTTCGATTTCCCCCCGATTCTGGCTTTCCTGGCTGTCGACAAACGTTCACCAAACACTCTCAATACGTTGGTAACAGTTGATTTATCCACATTCAACAATTTCGCCAATTTTGCGTGAGAGTAGTTTGGATTTTCACCATGCACGTGCAAACTTCTGATGCATTGCTTCTCTTCCTTCGACGACATTTTGATAACTGAAGTGCTAATCTCAAAATAAAAATACAGACATGATGCTACACGCACACATCTTCAAAATGAGGTGTGTTCAAATTTTTTTACTGCACGATGAAAGGAAATGCGTCAAGTTCAAGTCGACCAAATGTTGATCGAAACACCCTTTACAAACGTATTTGATCGAATTCACACATCTGCAATACTCAACATCGATATATGTTTTGAATGTCTAAGACAATATTGGCGAATATGGTACGATCCATGTATTGTCAACTTCGGTATTTGCTCCTCTAAATTGAGTGATGAATGTTCTGCCATTGTCATCTAGTGAGCGACGCCGATAGAGTGGATATCCATCATTTTCAGTTTGTGTTTCCGAAAGAAAAGCACGTGGATAGCGTTCCGTGCATTTATTGTCAGACATACAAACCGAGGTGTGATGATCTGGTGTAATCTTGTCCACCATCCAAAGAAGAATGTGTTCGTGCGTTAAACCTCTTTTCTGCCACTTAACAGAGTACATCCAGCATTTAACAGCACCATATATACGTTGCTTCACGATAAAGTCCATCAAACATCGTAGATGTTGTTTGAACACTCGTGCTGTGACGTCGTGACGATCGCTTGCTGAATGACCGGGATGCAATAATTTCGTAATCTGTGGCCATTTTGGACTGCAAGGGAATGTAACAAACAAATCCGGCCGTCCATAATTCCGGATATCATCGCCTCCTGCAAGTACTCGTGCATGTGCCTTGCACTGCCAATGTTTGTTGATGACATAACCATGAGTCGATGTTGGTAGTGTTAATTGGATAACATTCGTAAGCCAGAATTGCCAATTTGAGTTTTTTTTGTATGTAAAAAGGCCGCTTTTAAGAATTTTCCAATTTTCTGCCATTTCCTTGATCATTTTCCAACTTTCCTTTTTTTTCTAAACCTTTGTTGGGCAAAAAGGAACAAATCATCCCAAGACACCGTCAAGATTGTTCCAGACGTTCTCTAGTTTTAGCGTCACTAACAAACACACATTCATTTTTAAAAATATAGATTATATATATTTATATATATATTTATATTTATATATATATTATATATATAAATATATATATATATATATATATATATATATATATATATATATATATATATATATATATATATATATATATATATATATATATATATATATATATATATATATATATATATATATATATATATATATATATATATATATATATATATATATATATATATATATATATATATATATATATATATATATATATATATATATATATATATATATATATATATATATATATATATATATATATATATATATATATATATATATTTTATATATATATATATATATATATATATATATATATATATATATATATATATATATATATATATATATATATATATATATATATATATATATATATATATATATATATATATATATATATATATATATATATATATATATATATATATATATTTATATAAATATAAATCTAAATATAGATATATATATAAATATATATATAAATATATATATATATATAAATATAAAATATACTAAACTTGATGAAAGATGTGAAACGTAAAGCCCGACAGTTTGCATTAGGAAAAGCTGAAGTCTAATCAAATAATTTTCCTGTTTTTTGTAGACGATGAAGCTCAGAAAGAAATAAAGATTGATCATTTAGGATGAACATTAGGATCAAAGTTGTATTCCATAAATGTTCGATATTGATCCCAATTAGCTCTATGGTAGTTGAAAGTAGAACTGATGGAATTAGAAATGATTTCTTGAGATATTTCAAATGTAACTGGAAGGTGATCAGAACCAAAGTCAGCATGGGTAATCAATTGACTACAAAGTTGACATGAATCATTTAGGACCAA
This sequence comes from Aedes koreicus, assembly GCA_024533555.2. Taxonomy (NCBI): domain Eukaryota; kingdom Metazoa; phylum Arthropoda; class Insecta; order Diptera; family Culicidae; genus Aedes; species Aedes koreicus. The sequence goes on along the minus strand of JAHHFK020004112.1, from coordinate 142,028 downwards.
ATCAATAGTTGAGGGATTTCTGGCTGAAGAAAAGCAAGTTGGGCTGTTTGGGTATGGAATAGTGTAGTAGCCTGCGGAACAATAATCAAAAAGTATATTACCATTGGCATTGCTTTGCGAATTATTCCATGAGTGGTGTTTCGCATTGAAATCACCAATAACGAAGAATTTAGACCTATGACGGGTAAGTTTCTGGAGGTCACCCTTGAGCCAGTTCTTTTGCTGGCCAGTGCATTGGAAAGGCAAATAGGCAGCTGTAAAAGTAAATTGGCCAAATTTTGTTTCAACTGAAACCCCCAAAGTTTTAAAAACTTTGGTTTCAAATGAAGAAAGAATGTGATGTTTGATATGGACAATGATGGCAACGCCACCACCAGCTCCATTAAGGCGACCATTTCGGTAGACAAAATAATTTGGATCTCTTTTGACCTTATGGGCAGGTTAGAGATAAGTCTCAGTTATAACAGCAATATGCACGTTATCAACTCTTAAAAAATTAAATAGCTCATCCTCGTTATCTCTGATGGATCGAGCATTCCAATTCAAAATATTTAATGACTTAAAATCCATTACTGAACTTCAATGTCATGACAATATTATTTCCAAATTTAATACCAGTTTGGATAGCTTCAAACACGGAATTAGTTTTCAGCATATCGGTTATCATATCGATTAACGATTGTTGTAAAAATTCTAATTTAGGAGCGGATATGTTACCTAAATCAAATTCATCAGAAGTCACCTGGGAATTTTGGTTTTGGTTTCTACCCGCTGCAACGGCTGCGTAGGTAGGTCCATTTACATGTTAAACATTGTTAACAACACGGTTAGGTAAGAATGTAGGGTTTGCTGATTGAACCCTGTTGGTGCCTGCAGGTATCGAAGTAATGTTTGCTCCTCGTTGAGCGTTTGAAGTAACAGTTGTGTGATGTATGTATGATATGTACTTCCACCCATTGTAGCACGGAAACTTAGTCCGACAGCAATGGGCTCTCCTCTCTGTTAGACTTGATCAAGCTTTAATAACCACTGATTATCCTAATCATGCCATTGTATGAAGGGCCAAAAATGAGTTGGGTGGATCGATATGCAACATCACTTATACGTATCCACAGGGATATAAAGAATCTACTTCCAACAACAAGATTGAACAATTGGTCAAAAGAGCGAGCTATCTAGCATGAGGATACCCCTATGGGCGGGGAGCAGAGCCCGCCCTCTATTCTCAAACTGTTAGCAATGGAGAGTTGGCATTCCCACTCTCCCCATCCAGAGTGCTTCAATCGGGTGCCCTGATGGTCCCTCCCATTCCCATGAAATATTTATATAATAGTGTATATATTTATGTAAATGAAAAATACTACAAGCATTCGTATCTATAATATATGATCTTCATTCGGTTGATCCTGAAATGCAAGAAATGTTGTAAAATGTTAAAGTGTAGAGTTCTGTGGTTCCGCGCTTAAGCACGTTTTCGTTCGATTTCAACGATAGCAGCAATTCACCAAAATCTTGATTTGAGGTATCCTGAAAAAGTTTGTTAAATCTATTGAAATTTTACAAGACTAACATTTATTAATTCAATTTATTGTTGGATGGAAATAATACGATGTTGTAAAGAAATACATAATGTACAAATAACAATTAAATGCCGCTATTTGCCTCTTCCGCTGCGATCTTAGATGATTGAAACTCTAAAATAGCGAAAATTCCAACGCGATATAATGAAATAAAGTTGATCACCTGGCAGCCTAGCAAAATAGCAAAGAAAATTTAAGCAAACAATAATGCGAGATAAATTTCACATGAGTATTATTACTGCCCAAAAACGGAAACTCAATAAATCCAAAACGAGAATTTTTTTTAACTAAACGATAGGAAATTCCTCGATAACTCTTTTTTCCTACTGGGATCATAAATGATTCCTTTTGTCTGTAAAATAGAAAATGTAGCATCATAAACAATGTTAGTGTTTGAATTAATTATTTTGGACGAAGAATTTTTTTTTGTAGAATTTGTCGTACATAATCCTCTCTCTAAAAAATATAAAAACTATCCCATCTTTTCAAATACATAACGTGAGTTAGATGGGCCAAAACTTACAACGATGCAAATGCGAAGCTGAAAATAGCATAAAAAAATATTGTGAAGGGATATTATAATATAAAATGATAATAACAATCATATTTGTAATGCCTGCATGTCTGCTGATCATACTGCAATTGTAAACGGACTTGCATTATCATAGCCACGGGGGAAGAAAGCAATTCAAAATTATTTTACAATACTTGGGAATGCCATGGATTATCTGAAATTATACAGGGGATGATCAAAAAGGAGAAGAACATTTTGTCCAGATTCAAAGTGATACAGTTCGGTGAATAATTAACCGATTTTGATAAAACTAGAAGCGTTCGACGGGGAATTTATCCTAGTTTTAGCATATTTATTCAAAATTTGATTTGACTTCCGGGCATATATAAATATATTTATATATATTTATATATATATATATATATATATATAAAAGCGGTACTAAACTTGATGAAATATGTGAAACGTAAAGCCCGACAGTTTGCATTTGGAAAAGCTGAAGTCTAATCAAATAATTTTCCTGTTTTTTGTAGACGATGAAGCTCAGAAAGAAATAAAGATTGATCATTTATATAATCAACTAATCAGTGTGCACTTTATCATGTTCGACCAATTTTTGATCCTTTCACTCTTTAGGTAAATATTTTAAATGTTTTAAAGACCCATTTATTAATTTCAATTCCAGCACTTTATTTCAAATCAATACATTGAGAAAAAAATCTTCAGAGTTAACGTCAGTTTTTGCATACTAGTTCAGAGTTCGTTTTACAGAGAAATTTTAGGTATCCAAGACATTTTGCTGTAAATTTGCAGTCCGAATTTTTGCACGCTTTGGGCTGCAAAATGGTGAGTAGACAACTAGGATGGTCAAAGCACATAGCAACATAGCACTGGTCCTCACAAGTTCCTACCTCATGCTTCCACGGGTCAAGCGATGACAAAGACCGCCAGCTAAGGGTTGCGTACTTAGCCGATACTGCAGCCTGGGCACTGTTGTCCTTCTGACGTCAGCTAGATTGAGGAGGTGCGTGCCGAGCGTCTGTCCACAAGTCTGCATGTCTACAGACATTATTCCTTTTCGGGTATTTTCATCACTGCGACCATTTTTTAGATCTATTGTGATAAACACAGACATGCAGACAGTACAAATATAATTGTTGTTATGATTTTGTATTTTAGCATCCCTCCACAATATTTTGAATGCTATTCTCAGGTTCATATTAATGCATCGCCGTAAGTTTTTGCCCACCTAACCCACAATGAGTATTTGAAAGAATAGGCTGATTTTTTACGTTTTTGACATAGGTTACGTCTTACGGCAAGGGTAGGGTGCCAATTGAAAATCTAAAAATAAGCGACCGTCACGAAATATTGTTACAAATTAAACGCTAATAACTTTTCAAATGCTCAATAAATTTTCAAGATGTTTACATCGATCGGTTGGAATTTTTTTCCGCTTGTTAATTCAACTATCTTACATTATCCGTTTACAATTTCAAGCTTTTGAAAATAACCCATACATAAGGTGATGTCTTATAATGCCTATTTTTCAGAGTAAATTTACTAATGCACTGTACTTTACTATTACAGATTTCAAATTTAAGCAGGGGAGGGCTCGTATGCAGCACTGAACGATATAAAACAAGTACCCCTTCGCAATTTCACTCATTATTGTCGCAGTACTGGAGCTGAGCAGCACATGGAGCGATCAAGGAACAGGCAGCTGGCAATGGTATGAACTGTGGAGGCATACCCGATGGCAGGAAACCTGTAGTGAGGAACGGCAAGGCGCCAACGTAGTAGGGGTTGGAATATGCCACAGAAGATGCACTAGCGACCAACCAGTGGTGAGCTAGTTGATTGCTCTGAGACTGTTGCTAACAAGCCCTTGGCTAGGCAACCGTCGCTAGGCAGCCATTTTATATGCAGTGGTGTGCTAGGCAGTCGGTTGCCCAATCCGGTGATGATTTGTAGCCAGCCAGTGGGTGCCATCACAAGGAGCAAAATAACGTGCTTGGGTGTGTGATATTCTTGGTAGCCATCTTTATCTGAAGCGCAACGTGCACGGCAGAAATAACCTGCTTCATGGTCTGCATTGTGCTCTCATGCCACGCGGTTCTATTTTCTGTTTGCTGAAGGAAGTGCTATTGCTACCTAACGCTACAACAAATCTTAAACAACACTTTTCAGCGCTAAATAATACCTAAAATTTTTAGATTTCCTCTTATTCCTTTTCGATCCTTGTTAGGCCCTTCGGGTAACCCGGCTTGGATATCGCATTGGAAAATTCCTCTTCGGTCCCTCGGATTCTTATAGCTATCTGCTTGGTCGTCGATTTCGAGCAATTTATTCTGCCACTATGGCAAATAAGCATAAACGAAAAGGGCAATCTATTGATTCGCATGCAAATCAAATAAATGTGAGATGATGATGAGTGATCCATCATCTAATCAAAATTTGAAAAAGCTTTCTCGATTGAGAAAGGAAAAAGTTCCTACTATTGTGGTGACAATTTTGGATTTCCATGCTTTTCGCAAGGAAATCATAACATTTGTTGAAGGTGTGAAATATTCAGACCAGGTGAATGCCGTTTGCATGTAGAAACCTTGGACGGATTCAAACGTCTTCTTGAGTATCTTACTCAGAAGAACCACAATCTTTTCACTTACGACACCAAAGCAGAGCGTCTTTTCAAGGTTGTCTTGAAAGGACTGCCCAGTGGTGAATCTCAAGAAGAAATAAAAAACGAGTTGATAAAATTACTTGGAATTAGCCCAGTCCAAGTAATTAAAATGAAAATGAAATCCCGGCCTAGCGATTCTCGCAAAGGGATTTCAAACGATTTCTACTTAGTTCACTTCAAGTCAAGTGAACTTAATAACCTTAAGGCTTTAGAAAAAGCAAGCCTTTTGCTCCATGTCCGAGTGAAGTGGGAACATTTCAGGAAGACTGGAGCAAATTTCCAAAGCCTCACCCAGTGCCGTAAGTGCCAGGAATGGGGTCACGGAACAAAGCATTGCCATGTGATTGGTAAATGCATGAATTGTGGTGATTCCTCGCACACTAAGGATGACTGTCCTGTGAAGGAAGATCCTCAAAAATGCAAATGTTCAAATTGTGGTGAAAACCATATATCAAATTTTTGGAAGTGCAAGACTCGCAAAGCAATTTTGCAGTCGCGCACTAAACGCCAGGTAGGAAACAATACACGTTCCCGACCAGCTACTACCCATTCTGCAGCTGTTAACAACGATCAGCAAAGAACAAATTCCTACCAAACCGTCGGTAGAAACAGCGGAAAGGTTTTTCCATCCGCAACTGTTACTTCAAACGCTGGGCTGCAAAATGGTGAGTAGACAACTGGGATGGAGCGTGCGTGCGTTCCCGCAACATTGCTATGGTCCTCACAAGTTCCTACCTCATGCTTCCACGGGTCAGGAGATGACAAAGACCGCCAGCTAAGGGTTGCGTACTTAGCTGGTAGTGCAGCCTGGGCACTGTTGTCCTTCTGACTTCAGCTAGATTGAGGAGGTGCGTGCTGAGCGTCTGTCCACCAAGGAGGTGCGGCTCAAACAGCGTCTGTCCTGGCATCCAACGGTTGAGTAAGAAACGCTGTATCGCGCAACTATACATTAGGTGGCAGCCGCACCAAAGCAATGTAGGCAGCGTGCCTTCGGTAAAGTAGCATGCTAAAATCTTACCCTACCACGAAAAATGGAAGTATTCTCTATACCGTATACAGGGGATGATCAAAAAGGAGAAGACTAGCAAAATTTTGTCCAGATTCAAAGTGATACAGTTCGGTGAATAATTAACCGATTTTGATGAAACTAGAAGCGTTCGACGGGGAATTTAGTTTCAGTTTGTTTATTCAAAATTTGATTTGACTTCCGGGCACCGGAGATAGCACGGATACTTTGAGGTTATGTCAAATGTGCTAATTTTCTGCAACTCGTTATTTTTTATGTTACTCGAAAATCGGAAATATTATATTTTTTTCAAAAACTAGAACTCATAACAAGTCTGTCAGTGGTTAAAGATCTTGAATCGGCCCATAAACAACCGAGATATGGCTATTTCCGTAAAATGTAATTTTTTACCCAATTGCCTGACACTTCTTATGTTGAAAAATTCCTTTTTAATATATCTGTAACTCTGCGTACCCTTAACCAAATTAGATGCAACTTTTTCCATACGATCACAAATTTATCCTTGTTTTTGGAAGAGTAGCGGCATTTCGTTATTTTCCGTAGTTCCGGATTCATTATCGGGAATCGTGAAGGAAGTACCCTACCAGTGTAATGGCCAGAGTTAGAACTGTATCAAACCTGGCTTGCGACACATCAAACTTCATGATTTTACAAAACAATACCGCGGGTGGTCAACCTGAGGGTATTCTTTCACATTGGCCACACCTGGTGACGTTCCGGATTCCGGGTTTCCCCAGGGAAGTAGCCAGATTTCGAATGATGTCAAACCCTGGCTTGCGACACATCAAACTTCATGATTTTACAAAACAATACCGCTGGTGGTCAACCTGAGAGTATTCGGTCACATTGGCCACACCTGGTGACGTTGCGGATTCCGGGTTCCCCCGGGGAATTGGCGAGATATAGAACGATTCCAAACTATGGATTGCGACACATCAAACTTCATGATTTTACAAATCAAGATTACTGGTGCTCAGCCTGAGAGTTTTCGGTCACATTGGTCAGACCTGGTGACGCTCCGGGATCCGGGTTCCCCCAGGGAAGTGGCTGGATTTAGAACGATGTCCAAACCTGGCTAGCAACACATCAAACTTCATGATTTTACAAACCAACACCACTGGTGGCGAATCTAAGGTTTCTTTTGTAGGCATCAGGATTCAATGGCAAATTATTCAAACATAGTTTCGAAAATATATAAAAATTCGGATATGCTAACAATAATTCAGTTATTTTGATTAGATAGATCGTTTCAAAGGAAAATCGCGTTTAATAAGGCGTAGGTCCACCATTCGCATTCAAAACGGCTAGGATACGCCTAGGGATGGAATCGTACAATTTTCGGATTGTTTCGATAGGTATTTTATACCACTCATCGATCAAAACCTTCTTTAACGCTTTTAGAGACGATGGTGGTGGAAATACACTTCTCACGCGTGCTTCTAATGTAGACCAAAGTGGTTCGATAATGTTGAGGTCTGGTGACTGTGCTGGCCAATCAAGGTGATGAAAGTCTGTGTCATGCTCTTCGTACCACGCCTTTATGATTTGAGCAGTGTGGATTGGAGCATTGTCATCTTGGAAGATTCCTCTGCCATCAGGAAAGATGGTCTTCATCATTGGCAGCACCTGTTGGGCAATTGTGTTATTTTAAGTATATTGTGAAGGTTTTCTAAAAAAATACCTGGTCATCCAATATTTCTTGATAATCTTTGGCCTTTATTTTTCCCTTCATAGCAAAGGCCCAAGAAAATGCCACGATATTGCACCCCATACCATAACTGACCCCCCGCCATGTTTAACGGTTGGCAGAAGGCAGCCAGGGTTGTAGGCTTCTCCAGGAGTACGCCATACGTACACACGACCTGTAGTTGGAAACAAGGTAAAAGATGATTCGTCCGACCGCACAACTTGGTTCCATTGATCTGGCGTCCATTCCTTATGATCCTTGCACCAGCGCTTCCTGTTTACCGCGTTTTGCGGTTTTATTAGCGGTTCATAAATGGCCGCACGAGCGTAAAGATTCATGTCGTGCAGCTCCCTTCGGACAGTTGATGTAGAAACTGGTTCTTGAAGCGCATTGTTCAAAGCAGCAGTTGCTTTAACAGCACTAATGCGTCTGTCTGCTTTGACTATGCGCTTCAACGAACGTTGCTGCTGGTCATCCATCTTCTGCTTCCGTCCACAGCTACTTTTATCAGGCGATGTTTTTCAATGTTTTTTATATTCCGACATTATCCGGCAAACTGTGGCCCTGGCAACACCAAACAGTTAGCATGTTTCAGCGATCGAAGCATCGGCTTCTCGAGCACCGACTGTACGGCCCCGTTGAAATTCCGTAAGCTCTAATGGCATTTCGAACTGCACACTTCAGCACTTAACCTTGATTTGTCCCATGCGCAAGCACTCAATCCTGTCACCTTTTGTCTTCTTCTATGCAAACATGTTCACGGATAAAAAATAATACCCAATCTGAGTTCTATTCCGCCAGGTCGATGGTTCCGTACGCCAAATTAATTTTGAGTTATTTTTCAATTAATTTTGAGTTATTAATTTTGAGTTATTTTTAGTTTAGGTATTGTTTTGTAAAATCATGAAGTTTGATGTGTCGCAAGCCAGGGTTTGACATCATTCGAAATCTGGCCACTTCCCTGGGGGAACCCGGAATCCGGAACGTCACCAGGTGTGGCCAATGTGAATGAATACTCTCAGGTTGACTACCTGTGGTATTGGTTTGTAAAATCATGAAGTTTGATATGTCGCAAGCCAGGTTTGATACAGTTCTAACTCTGGCCATTACACTGGTAGGGTACTTCCTTCACGATTCCCGATAATGAATCCGGAACTACGGAAAATAACGAAATGTCCGCTACTCTTCCAAAAACAAGGATAAATTTGTGATCGTATGGAAAAAGTTGCATCTAATTTGGTTAAGGGTACGCAGAGTTACAGATAAATTAAAAAGGAATTTTTCAACATAAGAAGTGTCAGGCAATTGGGTAAAAAACTACATTTTACGGAAATAGCCATATCTCGGTTGTTTATGGGCCGATTCACGATAACCACTGACAGACTTGTTATGAGTTCTAGTTTTTGAAAAAAATATAATATTTCCGATTTTCGAGTAATATAAAAAATAACGAGCTGCAGAAAATTAGCACATTTGACATAACCTCAAAGTATCCCCCCCCCCCCCCCCCCGCCAAAAAAAATTTTATAAAAATACTCCAAAAAGGAAAATTCCCCCGCCCCCCCTTTTTTTTTTTCCAAACGGTTTTTTTCCCCCCCCTTCCCTTTGAATCTGGACAAAATGTTCTTCTCCTTTTTGATCATCCCCTGTATAATTTCAGATAATCCATGGCATTCCCAAGTATTGTAAAATAATTTTGAATTGCTTTCTTCCCCCGTGGCTATGATAATGCAAGTCCGTTTACAATTGCAGTATGATCAGCAGACATGCAGGCATTACAAATATGATTGTTATTATCATTTTATATTATAATATCCCTTCACAATATTTTTTTATGCTATTTTCAGCTTCGCATTTGCATCGTTGTAAGTTTTGGCCCATCTAACTCACGTTATGTATTTGAAAAGATGGGATAGTTTTTATGTTTTTTAGAGAGAGGATTATGTACGACAAATTCTACAAAAAAAAATTCTTCGTCCAAAATAATTAATTCAAACACTAACATTGTTTATGATGCTACATTTTCTATTTTACAGACAAAAGGAATCATTTATGATCCCAGTAGGAAAAAAGAGTTATCGAGGAATTTCCTATCGTTTAGTTAAAAAAAAAATTCTCGTTTTGGATTTATTGAGTTTCCGTTTTTGGGCAGTAATAATACTCATGTGAAATTTATCTCGCATTATTGTTTGCTTAAATTTTCTTTGCTATTTTGCTAGGCTGCCAGGTGATCAACTTTATTTTATTATATCGCGTTGGAATTTTCGCTATTTTAGAGTTTCAATCATCTAAGATCGCAGCGGAAGAGGCAAATAGCGGCATTTAATTGTTATATGTACATTATGTATTTCTTTACAACATCGTATTATTTCCATCCAACAATAAATTGAATTAATAAATGTTAGTCTTGTAAAATTTCAATAGATTTAACAAACTTTTTCAGGATACCTCAAATCAAGATTTTGGTGAATTGCTGCTATCGCTGAAAACGAACGAAAACGTGCTTAAGCGCGGAACCACAGAACTCTACACTTTAACATTTTACAACATTTCTTGCATTTCAGGATCAACCGAATGAAGATCATATATTATAGATACGAATGCTTGTAGTATTTTTCATTTACATAAATACATACACTATTATATAAATATTTCATGGGAATGGGAGGGACTATCAGGGCACCCGATTGAAGCACTCTGGATGGGGAGATTGGGAATGCCAACTCTCCATTGCTAACAGTTTGAGAATAGTGGGCGGGCTCTTCTTCCCGCCCATTGGGGCATCCTCATGTTAGATAGCTTGTTCTTTTGACCAATTGTTCAATCTTGTTGTTGGAAGGAGATTCTTTATATCCCTGTGGATACGTATAAGTGATGTTGCATATCGATCCACCCAACTCCTTTTCGGGCCTTCATACAATGGCATGATTAGGATAATCAGTGGTTATTAAAGCTTGATCAAGTCTAACAGAGAGGAGAGCCCATTGCTGTCGGACTTAGTTTCCGTGCTACAATGGGTGGTAGTACATATCATACATACATCACATTCCCACCCCCCCACCACAAAAATTCCCCCCCCCCCCCCACCCCCCACCACCCACCCCCTTCCCCCCCCTTAAATAAAACAAAAACCACCCCCCCCCCCGCCCCCCCCAAAACAAACCAAAACAACCCCCCCCCCCTCTTTTAATTAAGATTAAAAAAAAACACCCCCCCCACAAAAAAATTATAACAACAACCAATATTAAATATAAAAACCACTATTCTGAAAAAAAATACCGTTTTTGAAGCTACCCAAACTAGTATTAAATTTGCCAAAAATATTGTCAACACAATAAAATTCAAAAATAGATTTTAAATCATTAAAAATTTTGAATTGGAATGCTCCACCCATCAGAGATAACCAGGATGGGCTATTTAATTTTTTAAGAGTTCATAACGTGCATATTGCTGTTATAACTGAGACTTATCTCAAACCTGCCCATAAGGTCAAAAGAGATCCAAATTATTTTGTCTACCGAAATGATCGCTTTAATGGAGCTGGTGGTGGCGTTGCCATCATTGTCCATAGGCGTATCAAACATCACATTCTTTCTTCATTTGAAACCAAAGTTTTTAAAACTTTGGGGGTTTCAGTTGAAACAAAATTTGGCCAATTTACTTTTACAGCTGCCTATTTGCCTTTCCAATGCACTGGCCAGCAAAAGAACTGGCTCAAGGGTGACCTCCAGAAACTTACCCGCCATAGGTCTAAATTCTTCGTTATTGGTGATTTCAATGCGAAACACCACTCATGGAATAATTCGCAAAGCAATGCCAATGGTAATATACTTTTTGATTATTGTTCCGCAGGCTACTACACTATTCCATACCCAAACAGCCCAACTTGCTTTTCTTCAGCCAGAAATCCCTCAACTATTGATTTGGTCCTAAATGATTCATGTCAACTTTGTAGTCAATTGATTACCCATGCTGACTTTGGTTCTGATCGCCTTCCAGTTACATTTGAAATATCTCAAGAAATCATTTCTAATTCCATCAGTTCTACTTTCAACTACCATAGAGCTAATTGGGATCAATATCGAACATTTATGGAATACAGCTTTGATCCTAATGTTCCATTGCAAACAAAAAATGAAATTAATAATGCTCTTGAATCTCTGGCTTTCTCAATCAATAGAGTAAGAGCTGCTTCAGTGCCAAAATGCGAGGTTAAATCCGATTCAGTTATAATTGATGACGATCTTCAGCTCTTTATTCGTCTGAAAAATGTACGTAGGCGTCAATATCAAAGAACAGTTTACAAAAACAAATTAAAAAACGCTTCTCTGCCCTGAGGAACAAACATTTTGAAAATAATGTGTCAAAATTAGATCCGAGTTCCAAACCTTTCTGGAAACTCTCTAAAATATTGAAAAAACCTCAAAAGCCTATACCAGCGCTTAAGGAAGGTGATAAAATTTTGCCAAAAAATGCGGAAAAAGCTCCAAAACTTGTTAAGCAGTTTGAGAGCTCCCATAATTTCAGTTGGGATCTTACAAGTCCTATTGAGGGTCAGGTTTCCAGGGAGTATCTGAATATTTACTCACAAGAAAATATTTTTCATGATTCTTGGGGAACTGATTTGGATGAAGTATAAACTATAACTAAAAAATTTCAAAATATGAAAGCACCAGGTGATGATGGAATTTTCTATATCCTCATCAAAAAACTCCTTGAGAGTACTTTGTCTTTCTTGGTAAAACTATAATATTTAACCGATGTTTTTATCTGGCATACTTTCCAGATAAATGGAAAAATGCAAAAGTCGTACCTATTTTGAAGCCAAACAAAAATCCGGCTGAAGCTTCTAGCTACCGACCAATCAGTTTGCTTTCTTCAATAAGTAAACTTTTTGAAAAAATAATTTTGAATAGAATGATGCTTCACATCAATACAAACTCAATTTTTGCTGATGAACAGTTTGGATTTCGCCATGGGCATTCAACTACGCATCAATTTTTGAGAGTTACTAATTTAATTCGTTCAAACAAAGCTGAAGGCTGCTCCACTGGAGTTGCTCTTCTAGACATAGAAAAAGCATTCGACAGTGTTTGGCATGAAGGTTTGATTGCGAAACTGAAAAGGTTCAATTTTCCGCTTTATATCATGAAATTAGTTCAAAACTACTTAACTGATAGAACTTTGCAAGAAAATTATCAGAATTCTAAGTCTGATCAATTGCCTGTTAGAGCTGGTGTTCCTCAAGGTAGCATTCTTGGGCCAATACCTTATAACATTTTCACTTCAGATCTCTCTGATTTACCTCAGGGCTGTCAAAAATCTTGCTTTGCTGATGACACAGGCATTTCCGCTAAAGGAAAAAGTCTTCGTGTTATATCCAGGAGGCTACAAAAAAGCTTGGACATTTTTACAGATTATTTTCAAAAAATGGAAGATTTCTCCTAATGCTTCCAAAACTCAACTTACGTAACGTAATAGTCATATGGTCACTATGAACGGAGTTCCAATTTCTTGGTCAAATCAAGTAAAATATCTTGGACTGATACTTAATCAAAAATTAACTTTTAAAGATCACATTGAGGGCATTCAAGCCAAATGTAATAAATATATAAAATGTTTATATCCTCTTATAAACAGAAAATCCAAACTTTGTTTGAAGAACAAACTTCTAATATTCAAACAAATTTTTAGACCGGCCATACTTTATGCTGTGCCAATATGGTCTAGTTGTTGCGCTACTAGGAAAAAAGCACTTCAAAGGCTTCAGAACAAAGTTCTGAAAATGATTTTTAAGCTGCCACCCTGGTTCAGTACTATTGAATTACATAGAATTTCAAACGTTGACACTCTAGAAGAAATTTCCAACAAAATAATTCACAATTTTAGACAAAAGTCATTGCAATCTTCAATTGCAATGATCAATTCTCTCGATAGATAAGAACTAGTTTTCAAAAATCAATAATTATTTTCACACGCAGGCAAAAAAAAACCTGTTTAGATTGAATATACAAGGTAAAAATAATATTAACACAATCACATATAAATTATAGCATATAAGGTTGAAATGTTAATTACTTAGCAGGAGCACCTAGATTAATATATGAATGTAAAATAATGTAAAATTTGGAATAAATCAAGAGTTAAAAAACAATAAAAAAAACCTGTTTCGTGAAAAGACCGAGAAGGACTAATTCAAATCCGTCCTCTTTAGGACGACCAATCCAAATCTAAGAGAGTTTGTTTAGTTTGAATTTATCTAACAACTAACCAAATGGCAGACAGCGGTGGCTAAAACAATTTCAATTTTCTCTCCGTTGCATACCTTGAGCATTTTGCACAATTTACAAATGGCTGCCGTCATGAACAATTGAAATGTCTTGCGGCAAGGGTTGGGTGTCAATTGAAAATCGAAAAATAATCGACCGTCATGAAATATCGTTTTATAACTTCATAAATGCTCGATTGATTTTCAAAATGTTTACATAAATCGGTGGGAAATTTTCCAACTAAATTTTTTATCATATTTTATTTTTTCCAATTTTTTTATCAATTCAATTATCAAAAAATATCCGTTAACAATTTGAAACTATTGAAAGTTAAGAAAATGAAAGTTGATGTCGTATAATTTTGTTTTGCAGGCTGGATTTAATAAATTCAAAGTACTTTCCTTTCACAGATTTCAAATGTTAGCCAGGGAGGTCTCATATTCAGCGCTGAACGATATAAAAGCAAATTTTCTCATTCGTGTTGCAGTACTGGAGCTGTGCGGAGCAACGAGCCATTATTCATTGGCAGCTGGCGATGGCATGTACCCTGGAGGGTGCGCTAGCTTCATTCGGTAGTGCGGAGCGGCAAGGCGCCAACGTTGGATTTGGCTGCTGACGGTGGCAACCGTTGCTAGGAAGCCATTTATTATGCAGTGGTGTACTAGGCAGTTGATTGCCAGCCGTTGGGCTCAACCACGAGGAAGCGAAATAAGGTGCCTATTTGTGTGTGATCTTCTTGGTAGTCATCTTTGGTAAGGCGCAACCGTGCAATGGCTGAGATAAACTGCTTCTTCAAAAGACCGAGAAGGTTTTAATTATTATGCGGACAGTTTCAAATCCGTCCTCTTTAGGACGACTAATTCAATTTTGAAAGAGTTTGTTTGATTGGAATTTATTCAACATTACTATCCAAGTTCTTACCAATTATCAGCCAGCTGTGACTAAAACAATTTAAGTTTCCTCGTCGTTGCATACCTTGAGCATTGTGTACATTTTTCAAATGGCTGCCGTCACGAAAAATTTAAACACGGGACGCTAATAACTCGAACGTTTCATGATTGATTTATTTTTGAGATTTTGGCTCTGATCAACTAGAGGTTTGCCATTTTATTTACTCAGGTATTTAAAATTTTACAAACAAAAGATGAATATATTTCGCGTACAATTCATCAATCGGATTGGAAAATTTTAAAGAATGTTGCGTTCCGGCAAGTATCAAGAAATTTCCTACGTTTGATTTTCGAAAAAGATATTCCGAAGTAACATTCTCTGCATACTCCAATTAGTACAGTTATGAATAGTTATTCTGTTGTTTCAATGATTCGCGTTGGATAGAATTCTACTTCTAGGAAGAAATAAATTTTGAGAGGGCTTCAAATGGTGAGTTGACAACTTCGACGGAGGGTTCAACCGACCTCTCGTCCTCACAAGTTCCTACCTCACGCCTCCACGAGTCATATGATCACAAAAGACTGCCAGCTAAAACATGGAGACGCTGGTTGGCGAAGTGAGGGGGTGCGACAGAAGATCGTGTACCTTTAAATCATATTGTATATTTTCCATTCTCATTTTATTAATAATTTCGGCACGCTTTGGAATCATCTTTGCATTACAAAACCATGTTAACGCCTGAAGCAACATGACAGGCATCAAAGGCTCAATCTTTTTTTTTCAGCATTTCAGCATAACATTTAATTTAAAACTGCACTTCTGAACTTCACCTTCTATCTTCATAAAAGACTGGCATGTGCTTATAAGCAATGTAGGATTATATTTTAATATTGTGTTCAGTGACATTATGGTAAGATAAGCCATTTATTTCAGAAATCATCAAACCGGACTCTTCGTTCACTCCAATTGCTATCTTTGATATGTTACTAGAACAGTGTAACGAAAAAATATTACAACATGTCTTTTAAAATAATATCTTTTATTGAAATTTTATCTTTGATATTTGAAATGATCAATTCTGTTTTCAGCTCTTTCAGGTAAAGTAGGATATTAATACATATCTAATTTTTATTTATTTTTCAGTAACAATCCATTGGATCTATCGTTCAAGTTTGAAATTTGAATATATTAGCAATTTTGTCTATAATTTTTTTCCACCCCCGGGGCCGACATATTGGACCCTTTAAAAATCTTTCTTTTAACTCCACTAAACTTTACAAAAAAAAACTTTATTCTAGATAAAGACGGTTTTATTTCCCCGGCGGTCTGATTTGAACTACTTTTATTTATCGAACTACATGGTCAGCTGGCTCTTGAGAGTCTGACCATTCTCAGTAGCCCTTATCTCATATCTCTTATCAGAGATCTCCTACTGCGAAACAGATACAGAAATTCGCTATAACAGACAGAGAACACTACATTCATCAAATTGTGGATAACGTTTGCTCTCGCTGTTAACCCTCGCGTGACCTTTCTGTTTGGTCTCAAAGTTTAGCTGGTTTGTTTGCAGATCCATTCCCCTTTTGGAAATGTCCTTCGCTGCTTTCAATTAGGTTGAAAATTTGATCGTGGATACGCGTAAGTGGAACGTCGAGTCGATCTGTCAATACTGTGATAGTGTTGTGCTGATGCAAGTGATTCTGATAGTTTGAGATATAGGTGATCCGTGATGAGTGGGGAATTAAGAAATTTGTTGAAGCGAGAACGCTTTCTTCAACAAAAATTGGATATAGTGGAAAAGTTTGTGCTTAGTTTTAATCGGGAGAGAGATGAGTGTCAGATTGAAGTGCGAGTGCAAGGTTTGGATGTCGTTTATGCGGAGTTCTTTGCACTGCGAGAAAACATCGAGGTACTTCTTGAAGATCACGATGAAGCAGCAAGCGATGCTGAACAGGCTGGATCCAAGAGAAAGGCTGCTCGGGAATAGGAAAACTGCCTCGCTGTCGAAAGATTCGAAAACCGTTACTGTATGCTGAAATCGAATCTGTTGAAGCTACTCCCTGCCAAGGAACAAATAACGCATGACAATCCCAACACTCAGCAACCATCAGCAACACTATCCAAGGTAAAGCTGCCTGAAATCAGTTTGCCGTCGTTCAATGGCAAACTGTGTGAATGGGTGATGTTCCGTGACACCTTTCGGGGCTTGATTCATCAGAATGCGCAATTGAAACCGATGGATAAATTCACATACTTGAAGTGTTCACTTGCGGGAGATGCTTTGAAGGAAATCAACACCATCGAACTATCTGCGGCGAATTATGAAATTGCGTGGAAGGTACTACAAGATCGGTACGAGAATAAGAAGCTTATTGTGAAAGCGTACCTGGATGCACTATTTTCGTTGGAGCCACTCAAGAAGGAGTCATACGAGGGATTGAACCACCTGATTAGTGAGTTCGAAAAGAACCTGCAGATGTTGGACAAAATCGAAGAGCAGACCGTCAATTGGAGCACCATTCTTGCGTACATGATTTGCTCTAGATTGGATACAGCGACGTTACGTTTATGGGAAGCACATCACAACAGCAAAGAGGTTCCAACATACAAGAATTTGATAACGTTTCTGCGCATTCTGGTATTGCAATCAATTGCCACATCAAAACCTATGGTTTCCGATCAACGTCAGTCGAAAGTTGCAGTTTGTCATGCTGCGGTTAAATTGTCCAACAGATGTCCGTTTTGCAACGAACCATGGCACACGCCCTTCCAATGTGCCAAGTTCCAGAAAATGAAGATTACTGAGCGCAATGAAGCAGTCAACAAAAGTAAGCTGTGCCGAAATTGTTTGCAACCTGGACATTGGTCACGCACGTGCGAGAAAGGAGTATGTCACCACTGCAGGCTAAAACATCACTCCATGCTACACATAAATACGGTAAGATCCTCCGTTCCACTCGCGCAGAACACGAATTCAGAAACAAATCCACTGCAAAAACAACACCCACAGCAAACGAGCCAACAAGCACACACTCAGTCAAGAAATGCACCTACCAACACTGAAAATTCACAAAGCACAAACACACAGCCGACAAGTCAAGCATCCACAAGCCAAAACTATGTTGCACTCCCTAAAACACCTACACACAACATTCTCTTGTCAACGGCACTCATTCAAATTAGAGACCGTTTTGGAAACGTTATGCTCGCGCGAGCATTGTTGGATTCTTGCTCTCAACACTGCTTGATGACCAATGAGTTCTCGGATAAGTTGAAATTTCGAATATCGCCCACATTCCTGTCAGTGCAAGGAATTGGGTCAGCACAGACTGTGTCAACAAAACGGGTCAGTGCCGAAGTTGCTCCAAGAGTTCGTGAAATTTCATCTTTTGAAAGAAGAAATGCAATTTTTCGTACTGCCAAAGCTCACTGTATCGTTGCCTACCGCCAACGTGAATCCGTCGGAATGGAAACTTCCCGAGCCAGGCATTCTAGCAGATCCAAACTTTTTTCAATCTGGACCGATAGATGTTATTATCGGCGCAGAGTACTATCTGGATCTTTTGGCCGATGGGCAACTAAAAGCAACGGACAACGGGCCGACATTACAGAATACTGTGTTCGGATGGATCGTGGCTGGTCGTGTTCCGGATTCTCCACTATGCGAGTCACACTCCGTTGCTAATGTCTGCTCTACTGCGGAGATAAGTGACCAGCTTACCAGATTCTGGGAAGTAGAAACCTGTAAAACCTCCAGTACCCACTCCGTAGAGGAATCAGCTTGCGAGGAGTTGTTTGCGAAGACAACAGTACGCGACGAGACGGGAAAATTCATCGGCACTTTACCGAAAAAGGATTTCGTCATCGAGAAACTCGGCGAATCAAGATCGACGGCAATTCGGAGATTACTCTGCTTGGAGCGAAAATTGTCTGCCAATCCAGAGCTGAAGGATATGTATACGCAGTTTATTCAAGAGTATCAGGACATGGAACACATGTTTGAAATCTTCGAAGAAGACACTGATGATAAGGTCGGATATTACCTGCCACATCACGCAATTCTAAAGTCGGAAAGCACTACTACGAAGTTGCGAGTCGTCTTCGACGCCTCCTGCAAAACGTCAACAGGGGTTTCCTTAAATGATGCATTGATGGTAGGACCAGTCGTTCAGGATGAATTGGTTAGCATAGATCTGCGCTTCCGACTCCATCGCTTCGCAGTCGTAGCTGATGTTGCCAAAATGTACCGGATGATTGGCGTGTGTGCTGCAGACAGGAAATTCCAAAGGATTGTTTGGTTAGGCTCCAACAAAGAAGTCATTCGGACGTTTGAATTAACAACCGTCACGTACGGAACCGCATCTGCTCCTTATCTAGCAACGAGGTGCCTTTTAAAGCTACCTGAAGACGGGATGCAGTCTCATCCAGTGGCGGCAAAGGTACTAAAACACGACTTCTTCGTTGATGATATGCTTTCCGGAGTTGACGACATAGAAGAAGGCAAACGATTCGTCGATAAGATGGTAGACTTGATGTATTCGGGAGGTCTTACCCTGAGGAAGTGGAATTCAAATTGTGAGGAGATTTTGCTGCATGTTCCAGAGCATTTGCGAGACGATCGGACTATTTTGAGTCTAGACTCAGCTGATTCAACGGTAAAGACCTTGGGATTGCAGTGGGAACCTGGAGCGGATTGCTATCACTTCAGCACACCAACATGGACTGGATCAGATACCATAACCAAGAGAATGGTACTCTCGTATATCTCTAAATTGTTCGATCCTCTTGGATTAATTGGTCCGGTCATCGTACAAGCGAAGCTGTTTGTTCAGGAACTGTGGAAGCAAGAATGCAGCTGGGATGATCCGTTGAACAACGATCTACTAGAAACTTGGTTGAAGTATCGGAGAAACATGATCGGATTGGATGGGTTGACAGTTCCACGGTGGATTGGTGTAACCAAAACATTGAAGAAGGTCGAGTTGCATGGATCTGCGATGCTTCCAAGAAAGCATACGGAGCTTGCATCTATATCAAAACCATATCAGAAGATGATACGGTTGAAGTTCGTTTGCTTACAGCCAAATCTCGAGTTGCCCCACTCGAGAACCTTAAGAAGAAGAAGACATCTCTTTCAATACCATGTCTTGAACTGTCATCAGCACTACTACTCGCGCACCTGTTCGAGAAGGTTGTCAGCAGCATTCGTATATCGGTGCAACCTTATTTTTGGACGGATTCTACGATTGTGAAGTACTGGTTGGCGTCAATACCATCCAGATGGAAAGAGTTTGTTGCAAATCGTGTATCGGAGATCCAGCACATCACTAAGGATGGAACCTGGAACCACGTAGCTGGAACAGAAAATCCAGCAGATGTTATATCTCGTGGAATGGCTCCACCACAGCTGCAGTACGAGTCTTTGTGGTGGCATGGACCTTACTGGTTGTTACAAGATGAAGGGAACTGGCCGACATCTGACTTAAGTCAAATCGAACTGCATCCGTCAATTCTGGAAGAAAGGAGCGTAACAGCAGCATCACAAGGACTACAACCGAGTGATATCTTCAGTCTACGTTCATCGTTAACAGATCTCATGTGGTTGACAGCGTACATTCGGCGTTTCAGCTTCAACGCCAAGGCTGCCAATCACGGATGTCGAAAGCAAGGTCCTCTATCACTCGTTGAACGCGACGAAGCACTTCGAATGTTGGTACGGTTGGCTCAAAACGAATGCTTTTCTCAAGAATATGCTGATTTGTCAGAAGGTCGCGTTGTTCAAGGTTCTTCGAGAATTGCTTCGCTCAATCCACAAATTGTAGAAGGCATTATGTGTGTTGGCGGCCGGCTACGAAACGCAAAAATTCCAACAAGCAGAAAGCATCCGTTCATATTAGATCATCGTCATCCACTCACCATGCTCGTCATGACTGAGTACCACGAGAATCTTTTTCACGCTGGACAGCAATTACTGGTTTCATCGGTACGGGGAAGGTATTGGCCAACAAACATTCGGAATCTGGCGAGGAAGGTGATCCACAATTGCGTCCGATGCTTTCGTACAAAACCAAAGGTTCAAGAACAGCTAATGGCTGACCTTCCGTCGGAGAGAGTAACACTATGTGCTCCATTTTAACGAGTTGGCATCGACCTTTGTGGACCGTTTTCAATCACCTATCCTCAGTGAAAAGCTCGCCCTGTAAAATGTTTCGTTGTCATGTTTGTCTGCCTAGTCACAAAAGCAGTGCACCTTGAGTTAGTGGCTGACCAAACAACCCAAGCCTTTCTTGCTTCGCTTAGGCGATTTTCTTCTCGTCGTGGAAAGCCGGCTATCATTATGTGCGACAATGCAAAAAACTTTGTCGGAGCCAAACGAGAGCTGGAGGATCTTCGCAAACTCTTCATTAGCCAGGAATTTCAAGACAGCGTGGCTAGAGATGCAGCGAACAACAACATCGAATTTCGTTTCATTCCCGCGCGCTCACCCAATTTCGGAGGACTGTGGGAGAGTGCATTAAAATCGTTTAAAACGCATTTCAAAAGAACGATAGGATCAAGGCACTTGCCATACGACGAATTTCAGACTGTACTCACATAAATCGAATCTATTCTGAATTCTCGTCCACTGACCCCGCTCAGCAATGACCCGAGTGACTACGAAGCTCTAACACCGGGTCATTTCCTCATCCAACGTCCGTTGACAGCCATTCCGGAACCGATTCTGGATGGCTTACAAGAAAACCGTTTGTCGGCGTGGCAGAAGGTACAACATTTGGTTCAATGCATGTGGAGGAAATGGTCGACACAATATTTGTCTAACTTACACAAAAACAAAAACATTTTGAATTCGCCGCAGATAGTTCGATGGTGTTGATTTCCTTCAAAGCATCTCCCGCAAGTGAACACTTCAAGTATGTGAATTTATCCATCGGGTTCAATTGCGCATTCTGATGAATCAAGCCCCGAAAGGTGTCACGGAACATCACCCATTCACACAGTTTGCCATTGAACGACGGCAAACTGATTTCAGGAAGCTTTACCTTGGATAGTGTTGCTGATGGTCGCTGAGTGTTGGGATTGTCATGCGTTATTTGTTCCTTGGCAGGGAGTAGCTTCAAAAGATTCGATTTCAGCATACAGTAACGGTTTTCGAATCTTTCGACAGCGAGGCAGTTTTCCTGTTCCCGAGCAGCCTTTCTCTTGGATCCAGCCTGTTCAGCATCGCTTGCTGCTTCATCGTGATCTTCAAGAAGTACCTCGATGTTTTCTCGCAGTGCAAAGAACTCCGCATAAACGACATCCAAACCTTGCACTCGCACTTCAATCTGACACTCATCTCTCTCCCGATTAAAACTAAGCACAAACTTTACGGATCACCTTTATCTCAAACTATCAGAATCACTTACATCAGCACAACACTATCACAGTATTGACAGATCGACTCGACGTTCCACTTACGCGTATCCACGATCAAATTTTCAACCTAATTGAAAGCAGCGAAGGACATTTCCAAAAGGGGAATGGATCTGCAAACAAACCAGCTAAACTTTGAGACCAAACAGAAAAGCGGACACAACTCATGCACCGTACCAAAGAAATAGAGACTCACATGCGATTCAGAAATTTTATTCTAGTCTTTTATTTTGTTTGGCCACATGCATCAAGCCACCGTTACATGCACAAAACTTCCCTCACTGATTTGCAGTAAACAGCATCATCCACTGTACTCGATGGTTGCAACTTCGATGGCGTCTTCGTTGTCCTACTGTGCTGCAGACAAAGCACTATTCTTGCCGCGAAATGGCGATTCAACCGTCCTGCGATGGCGCGCCTATTGTGCCGTGCAACCGGTCACTTTTTGAGCTCCAGAGTAGCGCTTCAATACTCCGGCGATGGCGAACTGCAGCTTCACTTCGATGGTCCACAATTCACGGTGATAACGTTCTTGGGCTTCACTGATACCGCGGATTTCACTTATCGCACAATGTCGACCGAACGACTGTCCAGAGTTCACAAAAATAAACTGTCCTCGACAGGCGAGTCCGACAAACCGACCCTGGTCGTCCTACAATCCGGTTCGAAGGACCAAAATGTTTTTGCACGCACGGGGACTGGATCGATATTGGACACTGTAAAAATCTGTCGTTGAACTGCACTGAACTTTACAAGAAAATACTTTATTCTAGATAAAGACGGTTTTATTTCCCCGGCGGTCTGATTTGAACTACTTTTATTTATCGAACTACATGGTCAGCTGGCTCTTGAGAGTCTGACCATTCTCAGTAGCCCTTATCTCATATCTCTTATCAGAGATCTCCTACTGCGAAACAGATACAGAAATTCGCTATAACAGACAGAGAACACTACATTCATCAAATTGTGGATAACGTTTGCTCTCGCTGTTTGTGTACAAAATATACTAAATATTAAATTACATATAAGGGGAAAGGGAGGGACCATCAGAGCACCCAAGCAAAACGATTTGGATAGGGGGCATGGGACTGCCTCCTCCCTATTGTTAACATTTCGTGAAACGAAAGCGGGCTCTTTGACCCCATCTATTGGGTTTATTCTGTCAATCGAGGGCCCGATTCTAGTGCTGTGAGTGTGAACTTGCTTTTGGAAGGAGATTCTTTTCCCTATATTCGCGGGTTTCGCGTAAGTGTCTCTGCTTACGGGCCCGCTCAAACATTTTTGGCCCTTCATACAGGAGTTTGATGATCACAAACAATAATAGAATCCTGATCAAATCTTTCTCAGATTTTTCTACTGCTATGGAAAGTTACCTTGCTACAATTGATAGTAGTATTACATCATCATCATCATCATCATCATCATCATCATCATCATCATCATCAGTTGTAAGTTTTGGCTTATCTTACTCACGTTCTGTGTTTTAAAATATACACTGATAGGCAAAATAAAGTGCCCACCTCTTCGTTTTTTCAATTTCTCTCATTTACTTGGTTCAAATTAAAGTAAACACATTGTATTTTTTTATTATCTTATTTTTTGTATTCTTTTTAAGTTTCATTTATGGAATACTGAAAAAAAATGAGTTTTACTTGAAGAAAAATAAAATCAATTTCTGTTGAAAAAAAAAAAAACAGTGACAAAATAAAGTGCCCACTTTAAAAATCGCCAAACGGCTTAATTTTTCTAAGGAGGGTCCTAATCACCCCCTAGAGTTCTAGAAAACGGTTCTCTGGAGGGACGACACAAAACACGAGCTGTTTAACCGAAAGCGGCGGGTTCGTGTTTGGTGCAGATCGGGAGAGAAGCTTCAAGAGCGCCACATCCAAGGCACGATGAAGCATGGAGGAGGAAATGTGATGGTCTGGGGGTGTTTTTCGTGGGGTGGAGTGGGAAGCATTGTGAAAATCGACGGGATAATGACGACAGATTCTTACATCAACATCCTGCGAGAAAATCTGGAGGTTTCGCTGATCCAGACGGGCCTTGAAGAGAAGTTCGTATTCCAGCAGGACAACGACCCGAAGCATACTGCCAAGAAGATCAAGTCTTTCTTCCGGTCTTGTCGGATCAAACCGCTGGAATGGCCTCCACAAAGGCCGGACCTCAATCCCATCGAGAATTTGTGGGTGATTCTCGATGCCAGGGTTGACAAAACTGGTGTTACCAATAAAAATAACTATTTTGAAGCCCTGGAGCGCGCCTGGGAAGAGCTAGATCCACAGCACCTAAAGAACCTGGTCGAGAGCATGTCGAAGCGCCTGCAGGAGGTCCTGAAGGCCAAAGGAGGACACATCAATTATTGAAATGCTTTTTTTTTTACTTTAATTTATGTTTTCTGTAGCCTAAATGAAGTGGGCACTTTATTTTGTCACTGTTTTTTTTTTCAACACAAATTGATTTTTTTTTCTTTTAGTAAAACTCCTTTTTTTTCAGTATTCCATAACTGAAACTTAAAAAGAATATAAAAAAAAAGATAATAAAAAAAATACAGTGTTTTTTCCCAAAGAGAAAAATGAAAAAACGATGAGGTGGGCACTTTATTTTGCCTATCAGTGTAGGAGGGTTGTTTACGTTTTTTTTTTAGAAAGGATTATATACGACAAATTATACCGAAATTTTTTTTTCTTCATCCAGGGAACTAATTCAAATACTTACATTGTTTATGGCTCTACATTTTCTATTTCACAGACATCAATAATTATATATGGGGAACCGCAGTTGTCCAAAAATTTGAATTTTAAGTCCTTTTTTTAAATTTAATTTTTTATTTTTTAATATTTTGGATTTATTGAGTTTCCGTTTTATGGGCAGTGATCATACCCATATGAAATTTATTTCGGGTTGTTTTTTGCCTGAGTTTTCATTGCTCTTCTGCTGGGCTGCCGGGTGATCGACTTTATTTCATAGTACCTCGTTGGAATTTTCGCCATTTCAGAGTTTCAATCATCTAGAACCGAGGCGGAAGAGGCATATAGTTGCATTTCATTATTATATGTACGTTGTTTTGAAATTCTTTACAACATCGTGTTATTTTCATCATATCATTTCAGTATACATTCATCGGTTGAGCTGTATAGATGTATATAGTTGCATCTTTTTATTAGTTGCATATCATTATTATTTTTACTACGAAAAATAATCATAAATACATGGACGCGACCCCGGCGTAGTGATTAATATCCATACCTCTCACGCCGAAGTCACGAGTTCGAATCTCACCCCCGGATAAGTTACGAAAATGACCAAAAGCGGTGTTTGAGTGACTACGACGGGAGATGAACCAGCCCGAGGCTGAAGATCTCGATAATCAAGAAACAAAAAAAAAAACAAAAATCATAAATACATGTTATCTGCTTCAAGGTTGTAGGGAGGGTGATTCCAGGTAGGGTAGATGTGTTACTGCTGTGTAGCATAAGGTCTTTTACTATTTACAACCCACACTTGTGAGTGGCCCCAACGGCATCCTTACTGTTGGTTTAAATCGGTGCCAAAATTTGAATAGCTTGAATGTGCATCTCTGTACGGAGAATAAATCGGGAACATAGTTAAATATCTTATTCGCTGCCGACGTCAGTTGAATTCAGCACACCGTTTACCAAAACGGATCCCGTTGCCAACCCAACCATTTTATCCAACATCCCAGTGATTTCTCTCGGAAGTGCAGAGGTGTTCTCAGCTTCCAATAAAGCGAGTAACACGTCAACATATTTCTACCCATTCCCTACTTGACCTGCATTGGGGCGAGGCCGGCGCTGGTATTGCCTTAGATTGAGATCACCAGTTTTTACACATTGAGGATGTATGCTAGTCCCAACCATCATCTTTTAGTTCTTTGTGTAATAATAGATGATCTGGCAATAACGGAGTAGCAACCTCGGGTGGTCAATCATGCTCATGCTCATGTTCATGCTCAGAAATAAATTTTGAGAAACTGTGAAAGTGAGAATGTGTACGATGCCTAATCGTTTTGATGCCAAACGTATGCGCAAATTTCGGAAGCGCGTTAAAATCGAACATATGGAAAATCCACCGACCATGTACCGATGTCGAGTGAACTCGTGATTATCAGGCCAAACTTAAACGTTGCCAACTACTGGTTGAGTTGCTGGAGAAGGGCCTTCAATTTGAGGCCGTATCATCATTTAAACCTTTCTGAAGAGTGTACAATAGAACTTCCTAATTTTCATAATGCATACTTAACATTTTTGTTAAGGAAAATTTCTCGACTCCCTGGACAAATAGGGTATGATTGTACTTGCCACACAATCATACTAATGCAAAAATGGTACCTGGCATCGAAAGCTCTCAATTAATAACTGTGGAAGTGCAAGCAAGCTGAGAGCAAGCAATAAGCTAATTGCGAAAGCAATAAGCTTGAAATGCTAAGAAAGAATAAGAAGAAGACTAACATACTTACTCACTTATGCTATCCCAATGTCCGATTAGAACAGTACTTGCGTTGCAACATAGTTTGAAATAAACATTTAATTTTCTGCATTATCTAATGCGTATAAAGGGAATGCTAGATGGAATATTTCATTTAAATGTAAACCTGATATCAGTGAGATCAGGTCTGTTGTATGGAAAATTGCAAACAATTTCTTTTTTTACGCTTGTTTTGGCTTTCAATTGAACAACGGATAGTTTTATGCGTCTGCTAAAATTCATTATTATTTTTTCAGTGAATGTTCCGCTACGAAACTAACGAAACTAATCAAACGGTTTAACGAAGTTTACGTCAACCGGTCGTGTGTTCAACACAACCCCACTGATTTTTTTTTAGAAAGGATCGTACGACAGTCCTACTAAAAAAAAAATTCCTCCATCCAAAAAAATGTAATAACTCAAAAACTAAAATTGTTTATGATCCTTCATTTTCTGTTGCACAGATATAGTTGTTAATGGGCCCAGTAGGAAGCAAGAGTTATCGGAGAATTCAAATTTCCTTTTTCTTTTTCTGTTTTTTTTTTCTTCTTTTTTTGTGGATTTATTGGGCAGTATTTATAATCATATGAAATTTATTTCGGCTTATTGTTTGCTTAAATTTTGTTTGCTATTTTGCTAGGTAATCAACTTTCTTTCATTATATCACTTTGGAAATTTTCACCATTTCAGAGTTTCAATCATCTAACATCACAGCAGAAGAGACAAATAGCATTTTATTTTTATATGTATATTGTTACAACATCGTATTATTTTCATCATATCATCATTATTTATTAGTATAATCATATTAAAGTTATCTATTAAAAGATTAATAATAATAATAAAATTTAATTTGCTTCAAGGTTACAAGGAAGTAGATTCCAGATAGTACAGATATTTTATTGCATTGTATCTAAAGGTGTTTTTTTTATTGATTTAGATCATTTAATATTATTGAAATTATTAAATGCTCTTCAATTCTGCAGATTATGTATATCTATATGTCATGAATACATATATATGTTTTTGATTCAAGCATAATTAAATGGTTTATGTTTTATTTAATTACAATAAGACCTTCAAATTCCAGAGTTATATTCATCTGCCACTGTTTGAGCTGTAAAGATGCACCAAGCTGCATATGATTATCATATGCCTATTATTACTATATTAATTATTTCTTCATATTATTTTATTTATAATTGTTTAAAAATTACAGGATGAAGAATTTCAACTATGACATATTTTTATTATATATTCTGGTATATTTCATTGCTCTGTTACATACAACATATATTGCATATTATGACATATTATTTACATTATATATAATAAATACTGGGTTGGGAGGGAGCATCAGGGTATCATTCAAGCTGAAACTGGACGATGGTTTGATTGACTGCCTGAGTCTAGAAGGGAATGAACAGTATCATTCTCTTTATCCTACCGATTCGATTGTGATGCTGCGATTTCTACTCCAACAGTTTCAGTGAGAGTGACGCGCCCTTCTTAACAAGCAATCCTGTAGAAAGCTTAATAAGTATTGCGAATTGGATTATTCGATTACGGGTCCACCCCTCCGTTTTTGGCCCTTCATACAGCGATATTGTGAATTCAGATCGGTGGCTCAATTTGATCTTGCTATTAAGTGGAGCTTTATCCAAGTCAAGGGCATGAAGGGATGGTGGCTACCATACATACATACATACATACATGCATACAACAGTACAAATTTGCAATATTTCAGCACATGCACTAGGGCAAACAAAAACTAAAATAAATTTGTTGAAGCTAAAAATCTAAGCTTCAATATTAACATGAAATTTCCTACATTTTGTATCTTAACATTTTTTATAAATTGTCATGTATGCTAAAAATTTCCACTGTTCCTATAAGAACAATATAACTGGGATTGTGGGGGTAGCCCAAGGCTGCCGAAGGATTTGTTGACTGGACAAGGGTTTTTGGAGTTGCCAGTCCCTTGTCATGTGAAGACACGCGGTTCTGGCCGTGGTTTTTTTTTGAAGGTCCTCATTGAGATCGACTGGCCCTGCTACAACAAACCATCACGTAGGCTATTTTCTCGGGGCAGACATAGGTAATCCTTGCAATGATGGTGGGTCCTTATGACATCACATCAAATCACAAATTCTATTTGACTTCTTATAACTGTTGACTATGTAGAAATTTGGAAATATGACACAGGCTGATGGTTTCTTTTTTTTTATTTTTCCCCAACCTGCTATTATTTGGAACATAACTGTACATCATTCAAACATCCAGTCAGTGGTGGCATACATACATTAGGTTGCATCGGCGGCATAGAAAGCAGTTTCATATTCAGAAAGTTATCTGGGACCCAGCAAGAGTTGAATATACTTTAGCTTTGGTTAGAAGAAAAGAAAGTCTGGAAAAAGAAAACAGCTGCTGTAAAAAATTTGTACTATCTTGGCTAAAAATGACATACTATGCACACTAGATTTATTCTTAAGTTAATTATGGCTTCTCGATGGATTATCACATTTTGCTCAGAAAAATCAAGCAGGAACCAATTATCCTCGAATCTAACAAGTGTTTACAAATGTAACAATTTGTGTTCCTTTTATTATTGAATTCTTCTACGAATTTCACAAAAAATGCTAGAAACATGTTATCAAGCGGTAGCATATTACTTCAAAGCAGATTTCATAACGTACCTCGTAAAAACACGCAGTAATATACACATTCATCCCAGGTGGGTTGTGATAAAAAAAAGGAAGGTCTCGACAAACCAGGTGATGCATGCGCCAACGCTCGTTCAGGCTTTAATCAATAACAGATGCCTGCCTGGGTGAGCCAAAGCCAACGACCTACAACGCGTGTAGGTATTGTAACAAACTGTAGAAGATGATTATCATGGACACAAGGACGACATTTTTGCTTTAGATTCGTTAGGATACGGCATATACCATGGAGACATCGAGTGCAAGTGGAAGAAAAAAGACGTTTAGCAATTTTATTTTAGGCTCCTTTTTGTTTGCCCCTAGGCAACCACATTTTGCATACCCACCATGGCCATTTCAGATAACGTTCACATTTTTCTTCAAAATAATCACGTTTTATCAAGATTACGGCACTGTTAGCTTTATTAGCGCGACATGCCATGCACACTTGAATCAAAGATAGAAAGTGTAATGCTCTGACCAGCTATGATTGTCGTAAACAGGTTGTTTGCAGAGATTCTGTAATGAGATTCGCATTTTCAGAGTAGATACAGATATTTTGCTTGAACCGTTTTATAGCACGTACCATCAATTAGAATCTTAAAAATAGTTGGTCTGTAATTCTACACTCTTCTATAGAGAAAAGAAAAAGAAAACATAGGCTCGGATACGTGCGTAAGTATTCACACAAATTAATTTCATTATTGAGACGAAACTAATTTCAATCGAACAAACTTTTCTGTGAATGCTGAGCTCTTCGGTCTCAAAACACTTATTTTTACATGACTTGTTTAATTACGTTGTTTTTCTAATGTCAATTGAAGATGCATAAACGTGTGATTTTGGGAATAAAATCCAACATTCAAAATAAACAACGTACATTAAAATCGTTTATACGCTAAATAATAATCCCTACCGACATGACCTTTAAAGAATCTTCAGCCGATTCACCTCACGAGCTAGCTAATCTGTTTGCCGATCGATTCGAAAATGTAAACAGTCAAATGTCACCAACTTTTTCCCCTAACAGTCTTAGATCCTGTCCTGCTTTCAATTTCAATTGTCCTGATCTAGTTGTGAGTCAACTTAAAGTTTTGTCAACCCTGGAAAAGTTAGATGTGTCGAAAGGGTCGGGCACAGACAAGATACCGCCGTTGTTTTTAAGAGAATGTGCTGGCTCACTGCTGATACCGTTGACGATTATTTTTAACAAGTCACTCAGTGAAGGTACTTTTCCCGAAGCGTGGAAGTAAGCCTCATTCACACCGATTTTCACAGCTGGTAACAAACATGCTGTTGAAAGCTACAGAGGTGTTTCGACATTATGCTGTATGACAAAGGTGTTCGAACAATTGGTTCACAAAGCCCTTTACGCTGTATCTCTACCGCTGATTTCTGAACTTCAACATGGTTTTGTTAAGAAGCGATCCACGACAACGAATCTGATGTCTTACGTAAATTCCCTATCAACGGAAATTGAGAATCGTCACCAAGTTGATGCCATTTACTTCGATTTTTCGAGAGGTTTCGACAAGGTTCCGAACACCCTTGAAATTGACAAGCTGAAGTATCTGGGCTTTCCTGATTGGATCACAAAGTAGTTGCGCTCTTACTTAGTTGGTCGGAACGCTTTCGTCAAATTAAATGGTAGTCAATCACGCGTCTTCTCCGTCACGTCAGGTGTACGCAAATCAGCGTTCTGGGACCACTGATTTTTATATTGTTCGTGAATGACTTGTGCTTTCGGCTGAACTCGCGCTTTCTCCTCTACGCTGGAGATCTAAAAATCTACAAAATTATATCATCGCATCTCGACGGTTGCCCTTTTCAGGCTCACATCGACGAGATTCTGTTGTGGTGCTCTGAGAATGGAATGGAACTGAACATCAAAAAGTGCAAAGTTATTTCGTTCACCCGTCGGCAATCCCGAACAGAATTTGATTACTCCCTCAGCTCAGAAGCTATAGAGCGTGTTCAAGCAATTCGTGACCTAGGGGTCACTGTAGATACGAGACTCCGGTTCTATGAGCATGCAAATAAGAGCACATCCTGTTGATATGATCGACTACCTGGAGATCATTATCCTTATTGCGTTGTAGATGGTGGTGGCCTTTTTGGGAATTCTTAGTTCATTATTGCCGATAAAGTTCTTTCCAGTTAGAATCCGGAATCACTTATTGTGTTGCAGTGACACGGAAAGTGACCGCTGCAAGAATTCTTTTACAGCGGTTTGTTAACCTAGGCGCCCGCTTTCTGTGGTATAAATTTCACGGTGTTTCATGCAGTGAGTCAAAAGTTATTCCAGATGGAAGCCGAGAGGAGAGAAAAAAATCTGCACACCCACGTTGATAATCCAACGTGGTCCGCAATAAAAATCGCAAAAACGTTTAAAATCGCCTAATCAACCGTGTATGATGTGCTCAAACGTTTCAGGGAGCGAAAGAACGTGGATCGAGAGCCTCAAGGTATGCGTCGTAGTGGAACATATGACCGCAAGCTGAACCAGAAGGTGTTGAGAACCGTCAGTACAAACCCTGGACTATCAAATAACGAAATCGCACAAAAATACGCTGCTGCTCGCAGTACCGTTCAAAGAATTCGTTTGCGAGCAGGATATCGTTCATATCGAGCCAGCAAGCAACCAAACAGAACGTTGAAGCAAAGTTTCGTCACCAAAACTCGAGCTCGGAAATTGTACCAGCAGGTTTTAACGAAGTACCAAGGATGCCTGCTCATCGACGATGAAACCTATGTCAAAATGGATTTCGGACAGCTTTCTGGGCAAAAATTCTACATGGCGACGGCACGAGGAGATGTTTCCGCGAAGTTTAAGTTTGCTTTTATGGACAAATTTGCCAAAAAAAAACTGATGATTTGGCAAGGGATATGCAACTGCAAAGTGTTCGTGACGAATAAGACCATGGACTCGAAGCTGTACAAGAAGGATGCCTCAAAAACCGCGTACTACCTTTCATTAAAGCCCATAAAGGTCCCGTGAAGTTTTGGCCAGATTTGGCGAGTTGCCACTACAGCCGGGAAGTCATCCTGTGGTACCGCGATAATAACGTAGATTTCATCGATAAAAACATAAATCCACCCAACTGCCCGCTGTTCCGGACCATCGAGAGAATTTGGGCAATAATGTAGCGGAAGCTTAAGAAAAGTGGAAAAACGGCTCGGGGCGCGACTCAGATGACCAAAATGTGGAACAAATGTGCCAAGGAAGTTGACTCCGGAGGTGTGCAGCGTTTGATGGGAGGAATAAAGAAGAAAGTGCGAATTTTCATTAGAAACCAAGTGAAATGATTTGTACGTCAATTCGTTACCGAGATATAGATGATTTTATTATTCCGGATTCCAAAGGGACATAGCTTTAGACGTTTAGGTCGAAAAAGTGCTAATGGAACGTTAGACTAGCATTAAGACTGTAAGACTGTAAGACTGAATCAAAATGTTCTGCAAAGAGCTGTTACATCATGGCGTCGGATGCTATCGCATAAAAGAAGGCGGTACCAACGAAGGCAATGTGATACAAATTGCACCAAAGGAGACCAACTTCAGTTATTGCGCCATTATAATTAGTTTTAATTAGTGCTCGCTAGACGGATGATTTTCTTAACAGAAATATGCCTAATTTGCTTGCCACCGCCAGCAACTAATCCGCTATGCACTACTAAGGGAACTACAACGAATTTAATCACATGGTCGGTCTGACGTGTTGCAGTTCGGCTAGAACTATCCGTACAAGAATTTCGTCCGTTGGTTGTTCAACGTTCTTTGTCATTTACTCCGGAACGCGGCGTTTAATGAATGCCATGTTTAGCTGGGGCGCGGTAATTGAAATTACAAACGGCACAAGAGAAAAATTCAACGAAACAAACCCTTTAGTTGGCAAACTGATTTGGATGTCCTGAAAAGGACGGATTTTGTTGACGGGGGAGAAACATGGTTCGCGATTGAACTTGGGCTTACTTTCTTGGTTCAGCTCCTCGTCGTTGCGGGTGGCCATCTGCAGGTGACGTGGGATAGTTGATTCTTGTCTCGTAGTCACGGGCGGCTTCTCCCGCCAACTCGTAGGCTTCTGCAGCCTGTTTCTCACAGCGAGGTTGACGGGAGCATCGGCACCAACGCCTCTCTGGGCAACGACTGCTCGCCAGTGCACCCTCCACTGCCGAAAAACTTAATCAAAATGCGAAGGTGTACCCCTTATATAACATTCATGGCTGCCTAGGAGACGTTCCTTACTTAAATATGAAATCTGTGCTAGGAAAGTACTGTGTTTTCGGTAAATTTACTCTGAAAATCTACATTATAAGACATTACCTTGTATTAGCGTTTTTAATAGCTTAGTGTAAAAAATCAATCAATTTTAATACTCAAATTGATGCGTATTTCAGATAGATTGGTGCAAAGATTTTGAAAATCGGTCATGAAATGAATTACTTATTAATGTTCAAAACCTAAGCATATTTCGTGACGCTCCAAATTATCTAACGCGTAACGTGTACCCCTGTATTCAAAACAAAGACGTAGTCTTACGTCAAAACTGTGCAACTTCGTTGGCCACTCCCGTGACGGTTATCTTCAATCGCTCACTAGTGGATGGCGTTTATCCGGATGCCTGGAAGCTCGCCTCAATAACGCCGATTCTTAAGTCAGGTAGTATTCACAGTGGCGAAAACTATAGACCTATCTCGGTCCTGAACTGCTTAGCCATAGTTCTCGAAAGTCTTCTGCAAAGCTGAGCTGCATTGGTCTTCCACCGTGGATCGTTTGCTGGATGAAGTCGTATTTATCTTCTAGGAAAGCCTTCGTCGAGGCACGTGATATCATATCAGATCGGGTGTTCCTCAAAGGAGTCACTTAAGAGCTCTAATTTTTATTTTATTCATCAACGACGTGTGTGACCAGTTATCTTCCTGTAAGCTGTTATATGCAGATGATTTGAAAAGTTACCGTGTACCGTGTGATCAGGTCTGTTCTGGATTGTAGCGCACTTCAAATCGATATTGACCGGTTAACATCGTGGTGTCAGTTAAGCGGAATGCAAACCAAATGCAAAATAGCCACCTTCACTCGTAGTCACTCACCGGTCAGATTTGATTACTACTCGATCAGCCATTCACCGATATTATGAGTCGATTCCATCCAAGACTCAACTTGGGCAACACACTAAAATTTAACGAGCACTTATCTGTGACCATTTCTAAAGTAAATTCCATGCTAGGTTTCATGCGTCGCAACACTGCGCAATTTGACAATGTGTATGCTTTGAAAGCGCTATTCTGCTCTCTGATTCGTAGTGGACTTAAATATGGAGTGCAAATCTGGGCTTCACTCCATGCTGTCCATGTATCGCGCATGGAAAGCATACAGAAATGCTTTGTGAGATTTGCCTTACGACAACTGCCTTGAAACAATTCCGTTAACTTGTCACCATACGAACACACTTATTCACTTTTGTAATAACACACTTATACACTTGTTGTAATTGATACTCCTGAAATCGACGAACCTTTCTACAAAGACTTTATTTTTGACATGATAAGTAATCGAGTTGATTGATTGCAGTAGTGTGCTTCGAGACATCAACTTTCACGCTCCAGCCCGCCGTCTCTGCAACTCGAACCTCCTATGGACTCCTCTACACCGTACTGCTTATGGCTATAATAGCCCACTTGACAGATGCCGCAGGCTTTATAATGATGTTTGTGATGTTTTTGATTTTATCATTAGCACACCTTTGCACACCTTCCATCATTGCTCTAATCATTCTTGTAAGCTTCCCGTGAAAGCCGTTCTCGTCCATAGCTCTATGTGGCCGATATTGTCGTAAACCGCCTTAAAATCCACGAACATGTGGAGTGTGGGGACCTAGAATTCACAGCATTTCTAGAGCATTTACCATACACTAAAGATCTGATCAGTTGTAGAGCGGCCGTTGACGAACCCGGTTTGATAACTTCCTACGAACTCTTTCGTTATAGGTGATAGACGACGGAAGATGATCTGTAAGATGAACACTTTGTAGGTGGCATTCAGAATTATGTTCACTCGGAAGCTCTCATACTCCAACTTATCGCCTTTCTTGAAGATGGGGAATATGACCCCTTCCTTCCACTCCTCCGGTAGCTGTTCTGTCTCCCAGATTGGAGACAAATGGCCAACTTTTCCTAGCCCATTTTGATGAGTTCAGCTCCGATTACATCCTTACCAGCTGCTTTATTGTTCTTGAGCTGTTGGATGGCATCTATAAATTTTCTCGGCCCGTGGCAGAAGTCATTGTGGGATGTGTTGAGGTTCTGGTAAAACTTTTACGTTTCTTAAGAACTTTTCTCCTGAAAATGGCGGATCTGCTGTTTTCGTTTCCGTTTGTTAAGTTCCACGTTCTGCCGGGTCCCTTTCTGCAGTAATACCGCCCGCGCTGCGTCCTTCTCCTCCAAAATCTCACTACAGTCCTCGTCAAACCAATCATTCCGTCGACTCTGTTCTACGTACCCGACGATGATCTCAGCTGCGTTGTGTATGGCTGCTATGACAGTAATCAAGCAGTTTTCAAGAGGGAGCCCAATCGAGCTCAACCTCGTCTGGTAACGCTGCCTCTAGATGCTGTGATTACGCATTGGTGACTATCGGTTGTTCGTCGCTCTAGATTGTTTCATTCACTGAAGTGGCCGTATAATCTTGATGGTGTGGCAAGGACAGCGGTCATATTCGCATTCTAGCTGCGCGTTAACTGCTTCCTTGTTATCATCAGTACTTCCGGAGTGTGGGTTGTGCACGTTTTTTTATGCTAAAATTGAATAACCGACCCTTGATCCTCAACCTGAACATTCTTTCTTTGATCGGCCACCAACCGATTACGCGCCTATGCATATCGCCCATCGCGATGAAAGTTGTTTACAGGACGCATGTGTTGCCGCAGTTCTGGTAAATGATATGATTACATAACCAAACACCTCCTGCAGTGCTACGATGCTGAACCCACCGACCTTCAGTACATCGGAGAGTGTGATTCCAATGAATTTGAGAGATTTATAATTCCACGTACCCATTTTCCAATCGCAAGTCCTTTTTCGTCACTGTGATCTTCGCCAATCGTTCCGGTTCGTATTCCCTTGATGACTTTCCATTGCTAGATTTTTATACCCTCTACTTTCCGGAGGACTAGTGTTTATCTTTCCGGAAGCTACGGGTTGTGCATTGGCATTTCTTCCAAATACAGTGCTAACTAGCTAGGTTTAAGCGCCAGTCCTAGCCGGTGGTGGTGTTTTTTAAAGGGCACCCAGGTGATAACATTATAGCTGAGCGTTCACCCCTAATATTCAACACAAATACAGCATAGTAAAATATTCGAATATTCTCGGAACACTTAGAAGCTATACATATATATTTTCTTTTTAGTAACGCAAATTATTTCTTTTATTTAAAAGCTGCTTATTTTGGTGGAAATTAATAATTAAGAATACACAAACTATCAAATTCGAAAAGTGAACAAACTTTAACGTTAATGTATTAGTTGCCAGTTTGAAACTTATATCCTGACCTTTCTTCTTGGCGAATAACATATAAATCATGAATGGAGGTAGAGCGATGAATGGTCACCACTTGAAAGAAAAGGAAGTAGAGATTGTACTCGTAAAATAGCAAAAGACAAAAAATATCACCGATAATTGATTAAAGTCGGATATTTTTTCTATTGGGTGAAGTTCTGGCGAGTTTGACGGATTTGGCTCCTTCGGCACAAAAACAATATCGTTGGCTTCGTACCACTCCATCACCGGTTTCGCGTAATGACACCATGCCAAATCCGGTCAAAACAGTGTGTCATCTTTATGGTACCGGAGGAAGGGCATCAGGCGCTTTTGGAGGCATTCTTCTTTATATATTTGGCCGTTGATGGTGCCGGTCGTTATGTACGGCTTGCTGAATTTGCTGCACCTACAGATCGCTTGCCATACCAAGAGCTGCTTGGCAAAGTTGTCAACCTTCTTCATCCGGAACTTCTCCGGAACATTCAGGTGGGATTTTCTGACGAAAAACTCTAGGCTGAAGATCTGCTTGGCGTGCGCTTTAATGTACGTCTTGTCGTCTATAACTATGCATTTTGGCTGCACCAGGTGAATTCTCTACCATGAAAACATAAATTTCGGCCCGTTTCGTTGTCTGCTCGACGAATCAGACGGAAAAATTATCTTCTTGGCCACGTCCCGAATCGAATGGTTCGGATTGCACTTGAAGTAATCCCTCACCTTCCTTGCAGTCACGGGGTCGGTCGCTTTCGCTTTTCTTCCGCTGCCAGCTCACCGCTGGGTCGTCTGGATTTCCTTGAACGATTTTACCACATGGCACACGGTCGAATTGTCGATTCACAACTGTTTTGCGATCCACCTGTTGCACTAGCCTGGATTTTCCAAGACCGTGCGCATATTTTTTTTTGTCGAAGCACTTTTTGTTTGGAAGCCATCTCGATAACTACTTGACAGAT
This sequence comes from Aedes koreicus, assembly GCA_024533555.2. Classification (NCBI taxonomy): domain Eukaryota; kingdom Metazoa; phylum Arthropoda; class Insecta; order Diptera; family Culicidae; genus Aedes; species Aedes koreicus. Next base: position 104,286 of record JAHHFK020004112.1, on the reverse strand, counting down.
TTTGACATGTAAACATGTAAACTCTAAATTAAAAATTTATCATATTTTAAAAAGTTATACACGGGAAAAAAGTGTTGCATTTTTTTTTCGAGTACAATCTTTAGCTTAGTTACCCTGAGATGAATACAAGAGTTATTTATGCATGTCTCATTTGTGCAAGAAATTGTGAAAAAATCTAATCATACATATAAATAAATGCATGGAATGCAAACTGTGCTGGCAAAAATCGTCCTAACTTCAAATCTACTGTTCACAATTATGATGAAGCCGGCAGAGAACCAAACAAACCACAAAAACCAAAAAAACAGAATCATGGGAAGCCTTAGTCCGTTCTTGAGTCAAATCATTACATTATTTATCGTCTTGGTTCGGTAACTCTTTTTTTTTGCTTCTTTTATTCCTGTTCTAAAATCATTTTCATGCAACATTTATTATCTGATACAATACTCCATTACCGACTCGTTACCAAGCATTCGATTATTATGCTTCTCGGAATTACTTGCTTGTGGTGGCGAATAATGCGTGTTAAAAGCAGAAAAATGCGAGTTCATATCGTTTACAGCATTTTACGTTGCTTATAATCAGCAAATATTATTCGATCATCTTTAAACACGTCCTGTCAATCTGAATGAACTTGATGTCGTTATTGAAGTGGAATCAAGATTCAACGAGCGTAATATCGCGATCATCATTTTCTTTATTAACGGCTTGATAAATTCAGCTTTGCTTGTTGTATAATTGTATTGAATCATTTTTCGACAAAACAGTGGTGATGTAACAGAGAATTTTTTAGCAAGATATGTCCAAAAATATGCTATAAATAATTTTCGTTCATAATTCGTAGATGAAATTAATCAAACATACAATCTAAATATAAAAAAATGAATCGATTTGCAATCATCAATCAATTTTAAACATTCAGTTAAATTTGCCGCTTTAGAATCCGACCAACAACCCGAATTTGATTGTCACAAGTTACATAACTGATTGTCACAAGTTACATAACTGATTGTCACAAGTTACATAACTGCCGCTTTAGAATCATAACTCATAATTGATTAGGGCCTGGTTCGGAATTACAACTATCTCTACTGGTCTCATTGTTTAACTTTAACTCCACTGGGAGCTGATTTAAGTATTTTTTGTCCTCTTCGAAAATAAAAATCGTGACAGACTGGACGACCAACAATGTGGTAATTAAGTCCCATTGCGAGTGCTGCACGGCGTTTTCGAACTTTACAAAAGCCTCGAAAAACTTTCAAACCAACGAAGACAGGTTCATTTTCACCGAACAAAGTTTGGACCATTTTTATATTCTGACAGCGTCACGCTGCCAGTTTACTTGTCGGAAAAGCAACATTCTCTGTGCCAACACGAATACAGTACGAAAAGCAAAGTAACAATATCAGCAGCATTAGTCGAGAGAGAAACAATATGTTTGGCATTTCTTTGCCACGTCTACGTCAGCTGACCAGTGGGTACTTAGACACAACTTTTGCTGAAATTATTATTTTTACAACGTTCACAACATGTTTTGCGAAAGTTTCTATGACACCATCAGCTGTCTTGCCTTTCAGCCTGCCAGTGCTTATATCACAAAGAGCCAGTGCACAGTTTAATTCTGTAGCCAAAATGAGTACAGTGAGTCATGAGTTAATATGTGAGTAGATATAAATACCTCTTGTACTGGAAGGAAAATGACCTGGCTAAGGTAGCTTAACAAGAATCGACCAACTTTTCAGTGTACACTTGTAGTAAAAACGGATGACAACTTTTCAAGAAACACTCCCTAGGGAACACATTCAACTTGTTGAAAAGAACCGTAAAACAAGAAGTGCCACTAGTGGATCTGGTCACTTTGTCTTACAAACTTGATACATATTTTAGATCGTTTTGTGCATGAAAGTTGTTTCCGACGAGCAGATATAATCGAGTTAATGTAACTGTGTACCTAATGGTTGCTTTAATTAAGTGTCTTTCGCTTAGAAGAAACTATTCATTCCGTTTTGCCTGCACTCTATGAACCGGGATTTACTGTTGGCGGTCATCTTTGTGTTCTAAGCTACGCTGCAGCGCTGGAAGAGATAAAATATATCTATAGACTTAGACATTTTAAATTTTACAGAGGGGCGTAATTCGTCTTTGTAAAAAGTAGGGAAACGTAAACAAAGATTTCGTGCACAATTTTGTCTCATGAAACTGATACATACGGAAGTCGACAAAAGTTGTGTTTGATAGGATTTATTTTCTCATCTATTTCAACTCATTCTTATGTGCTAAAGGACACTTGCATGTGTCGATATAAAGGCACCGAGATTTACATGACATTTTGGAAGTGTGTAGGTGTTCGAGAGAGTTTTAATGTCAAAAGCTTATAATGGCTATAGGGGCATTTGTTCGAATATTGTGAAACTGTTGACCCGTTCTACAGTAGTAAGAACATACCTAATAGCAGTTTTCTAGGGCCTCAGTTAATGCATTCACGTGATTGCGGAGTTAACTATGAAAATTTTAACGGAATTGGTTATTGTTGCTGCAGCCACTAGATATTTAATACTAGATATTTTTTCTTTTTAATTATTTTTAACAAAGGTTTAGAGAGCGAGTGAGTGTGATTCCATGGAACTTCAAATTTTCCGGTGTTTGGTGGTATTCGTTTCGCAGAATTCACCAATCTACCAGAAAATGTATATTCATTCATTCATCCAATACCTTACACACTGATAGGCAAAATAAAGTGCCCACCTCATCACTTTTTTGAATTTCTCTCATTTATTTGGTTCAGATTAAAGTAAACACACTGTAGTCTTTTTTCATATCTTATTTTTTATATTCTTTTCAAGTTTCGCATAGTGATATAAAAAAGAATTCGTCTTGAAGAAAATAAATCAATTCGTGCTGAAAAAAAAAACAGTGACTAAAAAGTGCCCACTTCATTTTGGTCCCGGGAAGATAAATTTTAGCAAAAGAAAAGCATTTTAATAATTTATGTGTCCTCCTTTGGCCTTCAGGACCAACCAGGTTCACCAGGTTCCTTAGGTGCTGTTGATCAAGCTCTTCGTAAGCGCGCTTCAGGGCTTCAAAAGCCTTCCACCCACCCTGACAACACCGTTTTCATCTAGAAATGGATTCACTTGATGTAGTGGACTACAACGTTCAACGCTGAAGCCTGTTGGTAGGCGGTTGATTTCTCCGGGAAAATGTAGCTGTTGCGTGTGTCTGATGTATTTTCTTTACGCAAGATCGATCTTGCATCAGGAGAGAGTCGAGAGAAGCAACGGAACTCACACGGCCATCAATTTTACTCAGTTTTGAATCGTTTTTAACTCATATTCGCAAAAAAAAAAAAAAGGAGTCACTTATATATGAGGAAATGTAACTGGGATTAACAAGTCGACGTATCGAAGCCATTGACCTATATCAGATGGATGTTTTGGATATGTCGATTTGTCAATCCCAGTTATATTTACTCATATATGAGTGACTTCACCTTTGGCGAATATGAGTCAAAAATGACTCAAAATTTAATTTAAGCCGTTCAGGGTGCCCAAAACGAAGAATGCGAGCGGTTATGAGGAGCAACAGTTCTTGGCTTGGGTAGTACCTAGACATCAGCTTACATGTTTGTTATTATGATGGTAGTTTTATTTTAGAGCAATTGAGACATTAATCATTGTTTTATAGCGATTTATAGTGAGATTCTTGAATTCCTTAACTTTTTGGCCGCTTTGATTTCATTGGTTAAGCTGAACTTGACAAAATTGAACCAATATACCTTGATGTAGAAGGAGATGTTCGCTCATCATCATGAGACACCAAGAGTGGACAGTAATGTTTGCTAGAATGAAAGATATGAAGAGAAAGTGTTGAAAGTTCCGTCAGTGTACGGTAGGTTGAAAATCGAATAGAAGTATTGAAAATTGAGCGAAAAGGCATGGGTAAAGTAGTACTCGAATCAAGGACGTTACCTTTGCCAAACATCCCACTGCGGGATATTTGAGGCACAGACACATCTGCCACCTCAACTGGTTTATAATTTCACTGCCGTTAAGGTTGAATTGCGAATAGGGGAATGTGCTCTAATGTGGCTATATGGATTTTGGATTCGGCCTATGCCCAAAACTCGAGGCAAATATGTTTTCACCTTTTTTATCCTTAAAATCATAAATATATAGTAATATTGCCTCGTTGACATATCAATATGGGAAAAATTTAAGGACAGGCAAATTTTATCGATAGGACGAATTCTAGATCCATAGGCCTACATTAGAGCACCTTCCCCTATATGTTTGATTTTATTTTTCGCGAAAAGGACGCAGCAAAAACAAAACACGCCAGTTTTCAAGCACGACTAGCTGCGATATTTTACAGAATGAAACCGACTATCACAAAATAAGTTCTCTATTATTGCAAACAAACATTAATATTCATATAAGCAAAGGCGTATACTTGTATGCGCTAAGGCGTATACGGAAAAGGCTGTATTAAGGCATTTTCGGTGGCTACTTTCTGCTGTGTACATTCTTTAGGAGTATTATTACTATAATAATCTGTGCGAAGAAAACATAGCTTAAACGGCAATGTCTAAAGAAATAATACGAACATGTCTTTCCAAAGACTGCATTTAATAAGAAACATAATGTATGAGACAGAATCATATTCACGGATAGACAAAATAAGGTGCTTCTAGACTGACATAACATACATAGGTATACCTCGAAAATTTTAGTCTTTATCAAGTGATATGTTTATGTTTCATAGTTCAAAACAACAAGCGACTTATGAAGCTTATCGAAACAAGCGTGTGACTGTCTGCAGCTCAATCACATTATGAATGACAATGAACAACGTAACCGTCCGCTGCATATTAGGCTGAGTTAAGGAACACATACCTTTTATTGGAACGTGGTTGGATTTTTCTTTAAATTTTTTGTTGTTGCTTTGACGCATTGATGCTCTAGGTTAACCTACAAATTTCCATTTGTATATGGTTGAGCTGGTAGTGGATACTGTTATCTTTTCTTTGACATGCATTTGTTGTGCATTGAACCTAAAATTTTGAAAACAGTGTCATGCCAGCATAAGCTAGGAAATATGTTTGGTCAAGTGGTTTTTATTGCTTAAATATATGCGATTTAATTTGAAGTGACGCAACAAATTGTGGTTTAAGGATATTACGTTGATTACATATATCCATAATTCCATCTGCATAATTTTTTTTAATTAAAATTACAAATTTCCGGTGCTCTTGAACTATGATGAATTAACACGATTACATTTGTATAATTTCTCATTTTACCGTCGATGAGATTTGGTAACGAACCGAGCAGCCAATATGTTAGTTGAGTCACAAAATGTGACACTGTTATTTAGTTTAAAATATTAATTTAAAAATCAATATAAGAGTCAACGTCTTTTAAAAATATCGTTGTGCTGAGAAAACGGAGATCTTCCCTTTCTCTTTAAACTCTATGAGCACTACGTTGGCAGCAAACCAATTCTCGTAAACATTGCTATGACTCAGCAGCAAAAATGGAATCGAAGAATCCTAATTAATAACTATGAAAGTGCATTTCTAACGCTAAATTGAGAGCAAGAAATAAGCTTATGGTGAAAGGAATAAGCTTGAAATGCAGGATACTTACGCAGCAATTCTCTAAGAATGCCGAGGTTTTTCAATTGTTTATTTGGCTGAAAAAAGACAACCCCATAAAGTCCCTTTGAGAACGGATGGTAATGCTTGATTCTAATAACATCCTAAGACTTATGCACACACAAAAAACACAATAACAAAAAAAATATTCTTCACCAGTAAATTACATTAAATGCTAACAAAAATACAAATACCACTTTGAAGGGAAAACAAATATCACTAAAAAAACGTTTAAGTTGTGGCAACAATCAAGCCACCTTATTTAACAATCTCGTATCTCCCTTCAACGGGGAGACACAGACGCACACGCTAAACGAGGCTTAAAGAACTTTTCAATTATCCACAGCCGGCGGTGTCAACAACATTCCCTGTTCGGTTGAACGGCAACCCGTTTACTTGCCGTTGTGATGTAGCAGGGGTGAGAACGATGGTGACTTATGTTGTACTCTACTAAGAAAGAACTCTGTCTAACTGGAGATTTCCCGTTTGGGATTGAACACTATTTCACTTCACTTTCCGTCCGACCCAGCGCACGATACGTAATGACTACATCATTTTTAATGAATTCACTTTAAAAAAAAACACTTTTTGAAAAAAAAAACATTTTTAAGCGCGTATTAGTAAAACGATTGTAATTGAAAAACTAGGAAAATTTAAATTAACACTTCACACGGATCAAGTAATCAACACTTATAAAAATAATAATAAAAAGTAAAAAACTGAAACAGCAAATTTCCGTTTAATTTCTTTAGAAAAGCTTATCCTTTGACTGATAGACCTATTTCGTCTGTGACTTACAGACTTCTGCAATGCCAAGTGCTTGACTTGAAGGGAACATCGCAGTAGGTCTAGTAGGGAATGTGTCCCTTGAATCAGTAATATGCAACGATCGATTACATTTTTTTTATTATAACTTATAGAGTATTTGAGTTGGAAGTGATATTTAACTAGTAATACACTTGCTTAGATAAGTTCAATAAGCCATTTGGTAGTATGTATCACGAAATGTTACACAACTCATTTTATTAATTCAAAAACTTTCGAGGGATATGGATCTAATGTCGGTTTTTAAGCACTAAATTGGGTCTATTCGTGGATGCAACTTCGTCCCATTCCATAGATTTGTTATTAAATGTAGTCTTAGAACGGATTTTTTTTTCTGATTTTCTGATTTGAGACGTTGCCAGCTATATTTGCTTTACCTTACACAAAATTTCCCAAAACCAACAATAATAAAACTGCTTTGAAACACTTAAGATATTTTCAGATATGATTTTTCGGAAATTTGTTAATGAGCACATTATAATACACTCTACACTGATTTTTTTCCTTTGATTTGTGTTTAGATGAGCAATTTGGAAAACATACTCGAAACTAAGATTTTTTTTGAAAACTTTACCAATATCAACGTTTTTACTACGCTTTTCAAACAACAGGCCATAGTTGGGAACATAGAAAAAAATACGCCATTGGGTTTACAGTTATCATGTAAAATCATTGTTATTTTACCTATGTTAACAATTAGTTTATAATGTGTGACTATTTTTGATCATCGAAGATCGTGTAGATAATCGGTTCAGCTTAGAAATTAGTAAGTGAACAACTATAAATTGATTAATAATGTCTCAATTTCTTCCAAATAAATCGGTCATCCTGCTAGCAACATGATTTTGTTGATTTTCGCCGAATTAATTACACTTTTGGTACATAGGCCGAATGAAGGAACTAGGTTAACATTACATCCCGTTACCCTATTTATAGTAGATTTATTGGTACTTTTATGTGTGTGTTTGTTTTTGTTATCTTAAAAGCTATAGATTCCTACCTAGGTATCAGTAGGTAGTCAATTGTCGATAGTCAATAGAATGAACGGTAGGTTATTCAATTGTCAGATGACAAGGAAGGGATCATTTATAATTACTATTAAAATTAACCTGCCACGAATACCCGTTTTCTAAATCTTTGATAAATCTTTTTTTTAAATTTTGTTTTTTTATTTCTACGCTTACTGCTACATTAAGTTTACAAGGACATGTCTTAAAATTTGCATGTGGTTGAATTTTATAAAATGTTTTTTGTTGAAAATATGTTCAGCTACTTTTAATTTAAAGTTGTGTATGAATCATTTTCAGTCCTTTGTTTGAATATTTCTCACAAAAGTTGCAGTCGCTGTACATTATAAATCTGAAAGAAGAAGAAAATTACTTCACAAAAAAATCATAAAACTCAAAGAATCACGAGCTCTAAAATCTAAGAAATTAAATTCAGTTCAAAATCAATAGTTAGTATTTCGTATGGCCTCCTCCATTTCAGATAACTTCAAAAATTTAGCCACGAATCGAACAGCTTCTGCATTGTTACCATGTCGATTTTGGCCCAACACTAATTAACTGCGGCCATTAGACTGGAAACACTGTCATATTGTCATCCATTTGAGTACACCATCTCAGCTAAGATGCCCCAGAGGTTCTCGGTAGGGTAGCAGTTAAGACTGCATGCCGGCCATTCAAGCAGTGCAATATTTTTTTTTCTCCACCGAATCATGCTTTAGACTGCTTGGAAACATGGATCGACGCGTTGTTCTATTGAAAAATAACGTCTTCTGTTGTGTTGTTGTCCGGCCAAAACAACTTCCAGTAGATCTAAATACATTCTTGTTGATAGTACACAAATTGGAAAGTTTGCAATGGTATGAAAAGGCTTCCCATACCATCATATTCCCACCCTCAACATTTCGCTTGGACACCTGCTTGATTCTGATCATGCCAAAAAACGAGAATAAAAATAGTAATTTCCATTTAATTCCAACTACTTTTATTGCTTATACTGACAGATGCGCGTATTTCGTCTACAATGTGCAGACTTCTTCAGTGTCGTGTACTAATACTCGACCTGACGAAAACCTTCGCAACCTGCCGTGTATAGAATATTTTCTAAATTCAAAGACTTGTTCCTACAGCTAAATTTTTTACCTAACCTATCCTGAGTAATATACAAAAATTATACCTAATATCTACCCGGCTTTTTCCCTTCTACCTAACCTAGTAATTTCTATAGCAGCAGGTGCTTTGCTGCGCCGTCTTTCTTGTCATGTAGGTAGTAAGTTAAAAAGTAAGTGTACCCGTTACCTTAGGCTTTGTTTAGTAGATTTTGGTATGTTGTTTGTTGATTTCTAAGCTTTCTGCGACGTCTGATTTCCGGAGTGTAGTTGTAGTCCGTAAGATTGTAATGTTATGTAATTACGGCAGGTTGCGAAGGTTTTCTTCAGGTCGTCTATATTAAGTTTTTTTTTCATATTTTCTATATTAAGTTTTTTTTTTCATCGAAAACTATTCGAATTTATTACGTGCGGCTAAATTAATGTTTTGCACTGTACTACGAGTAAGGACCTCTGATAGTTTTCAAAATAGAATAAGCAACATTCGGCGATCTAACAATAATAAATAAATAACCAACATTAAGATAGTTTTAAGAAAAATTCAATAGCTTCAAGGTAGAAATTCAACGTTACAACTAAATATTCAAAACAAACCATATAAAAGGGAAAGAAAAGGAACCCGAATAAAGTGATTGGGATCTTCAACATTAAATGTTAAATGAAATTTTCATGGAATGAGGGAGGACTCTTCGACTCCATCTGTTGGGTTTATTCTGTAAAACGGAGTCTTAATTTTATTGTTGTTTGTTGTGAACTTGCTTCTGAAAGGAGATTTCGAATAAGAATATGATTTAGGATAGTTAAATTAAGACATACAATTTAGTGCTTCTATTAAATTTAAGGTTATTTTTCAAGGGTTATTTCACAAACAAATTCACTGTGCAAATAAATGTGCTTTCTCTCCAAGCAGGTTTCTGTTCTGACAGTACGATCGTCGCTCAGCCTGTCCAATCACCGGTGACAGCGGGTGACGTTGTGTTCACCGCGTCGCGTTCAGGAACCGGGTTGCCAGTTTCGCGACCACCATGGTAGATCGGTAGACTTGCGGCAACATTCTCCGGCGGGTGCATCTTGCCATCAGCCAAGACTGCACGGTTCTCTTCAACGTCCAGCAAGGCTAACTTCGTAACTGGTCTACGCATGGTACCTGTTTTAGTTTTTACAATGGCCTGACGTACTCTGCCATCCGGTCCTCGAATAGCTTGCTCCACACGTCCTCTAGTCCATTCACTTCGTCTACTATCGTCGATGATTAGAACTAAGTCACCATTCTTGATCTCCCTTGCCGCTTCTTCGAACCACTTGGACTGCCGACGAATGACTGGAAGATATTCTTTCAGCCACCGTTTCCAGAAGATATCCAGCTGTTGCTGTATATCCACCCACGTTCTCTGCAGATTCCGCTGCTGGTAGCGAATGTCCACGCTGGGTTTTTTGGCACCACTTGAACTCCCGAGCAAAAAGTGGTTCGGAGTTAACGCTTCGGACTCATCCGAGCCTAACGGCAAATACGTCAAAGGCCTAGAGTTAACTACGCTCTCAGCCTCCACAACCAAAGTCCCAAGTCCTTCCTCGTCAAGCTTCCCATCCCCGTAGGCTTCACCCATGGCGGCCTTCACCGACTGGACCATCCTTTCCCAAGCGCCGCCCATGTGTGGGGCACCTGGTGGTATGAAGACCCAATTACACCTAGAGGTGGTGAACGTTGCAGATAGTCCTTGCTCAATTTGTTCCCGTAAAAGTCGCTCGGCACCTTGAAAGTTGGTCCCGTTATCGCTGTACACCTCCACTGGTGCTCCTCGACGGCCGATGAACCTTCGTACGGCAGAAATGCATGATGAAGTAGTCAAGCTGTGCACGACTTCCAGATGTACCGCGCGCACAGTAAGACAAGTGAAAAGGGCGATCCATCTCTTGACGTTTGCTCTACCTTGCTTCACCATCATTGGACCGAAATAGTCCAATCCGACGAAACAGAACGGACGACTGTAGGCAGCAAGACGGGCTGCTGGAAGTGGAGCCATCGGAGGAATGCACGGCTGAGCTCTGCGAAGTTTGCAGTACCAACACTCACGGCTGCATCTTCGCACTATTGTTCGCAGCCGAGGGATTTCGAAGTGTTGTCGGATCTCGTTGACTACTGTCTCTGGGTTTGCATGCTTATACTTTCGGTGGTAGAGATCTACCACCAGCGTGGTAACTTCACTCTTTCTAGGTAGAATCACTGGATACCGCAGATTGTACGATGCATGTTGCGCTGCTCCAATGCGCCCGTTTTGACGCATAACTCCGTCTTCATCCAACATTGGAACTAATTGATACAAAGAACTGCTTTTCGGAATCGTTTGCACAACATTTCCTGCCTCAGACTTGTTCTTTGTGAGAATCGACATCTCGTCCGGAAACATTTGCCACTGCACTTGCTTCATGATCACCGCTTCCGCTGCCAGCAGATCCTTCTGATGTAACTCGCCAGAGATGCTGCGCCGCTTACTGCTAATGTTGTTAGCAAACCTCAGCACATATGCTACAGTGCGATGTAGCCTTTCCCACTTCGAGAACCTTTCAAATTGAATGACTGATTCATACGGAAAGTGGAATAGAACAGAGGGTCGTATTTCTTCTCTCTCGATGTTGGATAACACTGGAGAAGTCGGCCAGTGGTCTTCAGCGTACTTCAGGAACTCTGGTCCAGTAAACCAACGACTATCAGTGCTGAAATATGGTCCTTTACCCCACTTGGTACCTTCATCGGCCGGATTGGACGACGACGGAACGTATCTCCACTCATCTACGCTGGCAGTCTCCAACGGGCAACGAACGGTCGGTAGTTGCGTGGATCCGACCTGATCCAGGAAAGTGCCGTAGTGTTGTCCGTCCACAGGTAGCGTTGGGTAATTGGGATCGTGTGGTTTTCCTGAACAAATTTCAGCATTCGTGTGCCGAGTACGCACCCTTGTAGTTCCAGCCTAGGTATTGACATTGGCTTCAGAGGAGCTACCTTCGCCTTTGCTGCAACCAAAGAGCATTGTCCGTTGCCTTCGGAATCCATCACACGCAGGTATACAACGCAGCAATACGCCGCAGGACTTGCGTCAACGAAGACATGTAGCTGTGCATTCTGGTAGGTGGAGCTCGTTGCCGCTTCGAAGTAGCATCTCGGAATACGAACCGTGGAAATGAACTGGACCAACAGCACCCAGTCGCGCCAACGATTCAGCTCTGCGTCTTTGATGTTTTCATCCCAGTTGATTCCGGTTCTCCATAGTTCCTGAATCAGTACCTTCCCGTGAATCAGAAAAGTTGCGAGTAACCCTAACGGGTCGAACAGTGTCATCACACAGCGCAACACTTGCCGTTTTGTTGGCCGAGAAGAAGTCTCGATAAGCGTGCCAACTTCCTCGCTCATGTGCGTTGAGAAGCATAATTCGTCAGTTGCGGGTACCCACAGCATTCCAAGCACTCTCTCAGCGTGTTCCTTGTCCACCAGGTTGATGTTCTTGTTTATATCGGTCCTTGGCTCTCCTAGAAAATCCAGTACTGCATCGCTGTTGGAATTCCAGTTTCTCAGAACGAAGCCACCATTGCGATGAACTAAACGTACTTCCGTAGCAATCTGCTTGGCTTCCTCCTCATCGCCGAAGCTGTCAAGATAGTCGTCGACGTAGTGGTTGTCAACTATCCGTTGAGCTGCACGAGGATACTGCTGCGCATGCTCTTCGGCGTTCAAATTCTTTACGAATTGCTCTGAGGCAGGTGAACATGTCGCCCCAAACGTAGCTACATCCATAACGTAGACTTCGGGAGGCAGTGCAGAATTAAAACGAAATAGAAATCGTAACGACTGCTTGTCGCTTGCTAACATGAAAATTTGGTGGAACATCTCTTGAATATCGGCATTTACCGCAATGCGGAACTGCCGGAAGAGGAATAGAACGGAAGGTAGAACGGTTAATTGGTCGGGTCCCTTCAGTAGATTGTTGTTTAATGAAGTTCCATCCACCTTTGCAGCAGCATCCCAGATAATGCGCACCTTTCCTGGCTTCTTCGGGTTCGTGACTGCTCCTAACGGTAGATACCACACTCTTCTGGGATCTGCTGTCTCTAGCTCCTCGGCTGTCGCTACGTGTGCGTAGCCCTTGGTCATGTAATCTCGAATATGCTGATGAACTTTCTGCTTCAGAATCGAATCCCGCTCCATACGACGCTCCAGACATTTCATTCGGCTCAGCGCCATAGGGTAGCTTTCTGGAAACTCGACGTAATCCTGCTTCCACAACAGTCCGGTTTCGTAATGATTCCCAACGCGCCTTGTCGTTTGCGCCAACAGTTCCTGCGCTCGTTGATCTTCGGCCGAAAGAATAGGGTTGGTTGTTCCTACTTCTTCCACAGCAAAGAATTGCTTCACTGTTTCGTGGAGTTCTTCGTTTTTTGTGCACTCGCACACATGAAAGCTGAAAGCTCTCTGATCCTCCTGCTGCTGCTGGCCGTAAACGCACCAACCAAGCCTGGTTTTTGCTGCAACGGGACCGGATCCATCTCCTTCTCTAATCTTCAGCGGTAGGGCCAACCGCAGATTGTCGAGTCCAATCAGTATCCTAGGAGCAGCATCCTGGTAGCTTCTCAATGGCAGATGCTGCAAATATTCAAAGCGCTTAGCTGCATCCTCCAGTTGAAAACTTTGTGTCGGTAGATTTAAATTCTCAACCGTCCGTGCTCCAGCTAGTGTGTACTTCCGATCCTTACCTTCCCCAGAGATACAAATGGAAACACTCTGGGAAGATTTTTCTGTACGGGAAGTATTGGCCGTCCATCTCAGACAGAGAGGTTGTGGACTGCCGGATATTCCCAGCTGCTTCACCAATTCTTCTTCGATCAGCGTCAATGATGACCCTTCATCTAGGAAGGCGAAAGTATTCACCTGGCCACTATTTCCATACAGAGTTACGGGAACTATCCTGAAGAGAACACTTGAACTCATTAGGCGATGAGTGTGATTATCTGCTACCTGCGTGACGACAGTCGATGATCTTGACGTTGAATGTAAAAGAGGGTGGTGCCTATACTGACACCCTTCGATGCCGCAGCGTGTAATGACTCGGCACGATCGTCTGCCATGCCTGAACAGGCAGTTCTGACAGACACCAAGTGAACGAATTTTCCGCCAACGATTATCAATACTAAGAGCTTTGAACTCCCCACACTCACGGATGCGATGTCCAGGTTTACTGCAGTTCACGCATTCCATCTTATCTGCCGGCTTATGTACCGATGCTTCGGAAGATTCTTCGACGGTGGACACGTGCTGGTTGACGAATCCCTTCTGCTTTGCTTTATCCTTTGGTTGCTCGCGTCCTTGGGATTTTTTTCCGTCCGACTCGAACGAAAGAACACTTGTAGCATCATCGACGACTTGCTGCATATACGCACAGAACGTTTTTATGTTTACATCACCGATACCACGTCTGTACCCAGCCCACATCATCTTCTGGTCCGCCGGAAGTTTAGCTACCAGTTCCTGCAACAGTGTAGGATTGCACAGGTGATTGAGTTCGTTTGCTGCCTCAATGTGATCGCACAGTGCCTGTATAGCGGTTCCATAATCGATGAGCCCCTCTAACCGGTCAGATCGTGGGGCTGGAATCGATCGAACTTTCTGAAGAAGAGCGTTGATAAGAAGTTCCGGACGTCCGTAGCGCATCCGCAGTGCCTCGATGACCTGTGGTACAGTAGTAGGTATCACAAGCCGACTCCTTACACTCTCAAGTGCACTGCCCTTCAGGCACCGTTGAAGCCGGATCATGTTTTCCCCGTTCGTATAACCGCAAGCTTCGGTCGTGTAGTTGTAGCTGGAAATGAATATGGGCCATTCTGCAGGGTCTCCAGTGAAAGTAGGAAGATCTCTGGCCAAGGACTGTCGAGCTACAAGCTGCTGCGATGTTGGACCAAATTGCGGACTTGCGAGGGGAACTAAGGTGGGATCTCTTGGGGGGAAAGCTTGACGGTGGAATGGATGCCGATTTGCATCAGCAAAGCGGTCGTTTACATTCGTGCCTGTGTTTGTATTTAGTAGCGGAACAAACTGAGGAAATGGGGTATTCTTTTGGTTGGTTAGGGGAGGACTTGTATCAAATAAATCATGTGTGTATTTATTTCGAGCGTTAAAAGGGGCCTGACGCTTACCTTCGAGTTCCAGGTTGGGATACATTTTAGGGATAGCACCAGTATCTCGGCGTTCATCACGTATTGTCCTATCCAGCTGGGGTACGTAGGCCGCTGTCGGAAATCCGCTCCCATTCGCTGCATACAGATATCCAGCTTTGCTCGCAACTCAGCCACTTCGTTGTACACGGGAGCCTGCTTCTGGGTGAGGGTATCGGAGGGTGGTTGTTGAGGGATTGGCGAGGCTGCTGGTGCTGGGTCTCCACCCACCGCGCCTTCTTCCGAACCTTCACGGGACTTCGCAACCCATTCCTGCACCCGTTGATCGTGCCTATGACGACTAACTTGGCTCTTCTGACTACGGATCTCCTCGGCTGCTTTCGCGTCATCAAGCAGTTTTTTCTGTTGTTCCAAAAATTTCAGCTGTAGCATTAAATCGGCCTGCTTCCGCTCGATGTCCTGCTGTTGTTTAAGTCGCTCCAGATCACGAGCAACTGATGATCCGGTTTTGTTGGATCCAGTGCTTTTTGCTGACACACTGTGGGCTGCTTTACATTGCTTGCATATCCACTCACGTTCACTCACCGAGGAATCGACGCCGGCGCACGTAAAGTGCCACCAGCAGCTGCAACTATCGCACTGCACAAAGCTGCCGGATATATCGGGTTGTTTGCATCCCGCACAATTATCCTCTTCATTGTTTCCCGGCGTACCTGGCGGATTTGGGGGTTTCGGCATGTTGGTTAAATTCTTTGAAGAATTGTTGCCGGAAATGAACCCTTGGCACTAATTTTTGATAGCAGTTTATTTCAAAGCTTCAAAGCTATAAAAAGGGAGTAATTTAGAATTATATGATTTAGGATAGTTAAATTAAGACTTACAATTTAGTGCTTCTATTCAATTTAAGGTTATTTTTCAAGGGTTATTTCACAAACAAAATTCACTTTGCAAATAAATGTGCTTTCTCTCGATGCAGGTTTCTGTACTGACAGCACGATCGTCGCTCAGCCTGTCCAATCACCGGTGACAGCGGGTGACGTTGTGTTCGCCGAGTCGCGCTCAGGAACCGGGTTGCCAGTTTGGCGACCACCATGGTAGATCGGTAGACTTGCGGCAACACTACCCGGGACCCCGCCCCCCGCCCCCCCGCCCCCCCAAACCACACCCCACCCCCCCCCCCCCCCCGCCATTAAAAACCAGGCGACACACCAACCCCCCGAACATCCGCCCACCCCCACCCCAACGTAGGCACCGAGCAGTCCACTCCACCCCCACATCACGCACTCCTACCCCAACGCCCGAAGCAGTCCACCCCCCCCACCACCCCCCCCGCGCCAGCCCCTTTGCTAAATAAAAGTAAACAAAAAGAAGTTAGCCCCCGCCACACAAACCCCAAATATAAACATAGAAAAACAAATCAAACCCGGAATAAACTAAAAACCTTGAAAAGAATGTTTTCTAGAAGCTGTTTGGATGAGGAAAAGGTTCATTGATTGATTTCTGTTGGTTTGTTCGATTTCTGGTTCCCTTTGGAGAATCGCCATTTTGGTTGAGTTTAGGGATCCGGGATGAATATTGATTGTCAGGATTGTATTCAGGTTTTATTCCCCTATATTTGAAGGACTCGCCCTGAGTCTCGCCGGGTAACGAATCTTGCTGCTTCACATGCAAGCGATTTCAATTTGCTTGCTTGGCGCCTAAGTGAAGGCAGTTGTGGGAAAAAGTCTGAGAATCGGTCTAACGCGAATTTTATTCCGTTACAACGTTTTCGATACATGGCTGTTTCTCTCCAAAATCGTAGGTACCTCTGGATACAATAAATTAGCTCTACTTCGGGATTATTTTGATGAAGTAAAACAGTTCAATAGTCAAAATAAAAGTTTTATTGCACTTTCAAGAGAAAATATTACCAGCTTTATTTCGTTTAGGTATTGATGAAATGACGAACTTTTCTTGAAAAACCTCACATCATCTTTTGGACAAGCTGTTCGTTAGCTGGATTTCACCATTTCTTCGAGCTGGAGGCTTATTTGTAAAGGAAACTTGAGTTTTTTGTCCGCAGCTGCAAACCGCTTGCCAAATCAAACACTTTCTAGCAAACTTATCATCGTATTTATATGTGTTGGGGACATTTCCTTGAGCCGTGGCCACACAAATCTTTTGCCCAGGACGCTACCCAAAGTCCATCTTTACATACGGACGGCATCAGTATGAATCTTGGATACCGCGTGAGATCCTCTCTATACAACTTCCGAGCGTGTGTAGTGGCTATTCGATTTTAGCCGTAGATGTATCCTCCAGATGGTATTTTTGTTGGAATTGTATTGTATACTAATGCCAGTCTTGAGTTAGCTCTAATTATTCTCAATACCTTCCAATGCAGTTGCTGATCTTAAGTTCCCCTAAGACGCCAACATGTACTGCAAATGTTCCGCGACGAAAACACGTTGAACGCGGCCAATGGAGCGATAGCGCAGATCATGCTTATCTACAACGAAAGTGGTGAGTTGATCAATAAGTGAGAAACAACGAGTAACCACAAAACTGAACGAAGTGAAGTCGACACGCTTACGGGAGAACTTCTACCATCGGGGAACTCTCCGCCGGAGTAGGCTAGGTCCACCGCCGGGGATCCGCTGAGTCAATGGTGTGAACACGTGTTCAAAGAACAAACATACTATAGAGGATCAGCCGCAAAGTGAATATTTGATATGTTGTAGACTTTACTTCAACTAAGCTGGTCGGATAACTACCCACGAATCTATTTACTAATGACAATACTCGCTAAAAGATGGTATGGAATAGCACGATAATGTTTACAGATAATCCCGCCATTGCTCTCCTCCGGCAGCTGTTCCATACTATCCTGACTATCAGTCGACACAGGTAATTAACCAGCTTGCGCGGGTCCATCTTGATAAGGTCAACCCCGATACCATACCTTCTAACCGATTTATTGTTCTTCGGTTGCTTGACTTCACCTGCCGTGGCACATCTACATCAATTGCTGCATCGCCAACGTCACTTCCTTCGCTATCTTGGTCCTCTTTTATACTTAATTTAGATATTCATCAAAGATTTGAATTCACCTTTAGGTCAAATCACCGTCCATCTGAATACTTTCATCCATATCCCGGCACATTTCAGCTTGCGACGGGAGTGCGCTTAAATTTCGAATCAACGGTTTATACTCCTTCTCATGACCTGAGCGTTGAAATCCCCAATGATGATCTTGATATCATGGATTGCGCAGCGATCGTATTCACGCTAGTTCAGCGCGTAGAGTTTTTTGTCATCATCGGTACTTCTGAGAGGGGAGGGGAGAGGGGAATAAAGCCATACGACCTAAGGGCGATCCTCTTGGGCTTCAAATGGTGAGTTGACAACTTCGAAGGAGGGTGCGACCGACCTCTCGATCTGACAAGTTCCTACCTCACGCCTCCACGAGTCATATGATCACAAAAGACTGCCAGCTGAAACATGGAGACACTGGTTGGCGTTGCCTGGGCAATTTTGTCAATCTGGCAATAACGAAGTGAGGGGGTGTGACTGAAGATCGTATACCTTAAGTCATATTGTATATTTTCCATTCTTAATTTATTAATAATTTCAGCACGCATTAGAATCATGGAACACTGAGTTGAGAGCAGGCAATAAGCAATTTGTGAAAGCAATAAGCTTGAAATGCGAAATATCATAACGCTTGAGAATCATCTTTGCATTCCAAAACCATGTAAGAACCTGGAGCAACATGACAGGCATCAAAGGCTCAATTAGTTTTTCAGCATTTCAGCATAACATTTAATTTAAAATTGCACTTCTAAACTTCAACTCCTATATTCATAAAAGATTGGCATGTGCATATAAGCAATGTAGGGTTGAATCCTGAGAGTAGGATTATTTTTTAATATTGTGTTTAGTGGTATTATGGTAAGAAAAGCTATTATGTCAGAAATCAGCAAACCGGACTCATCGATCACTACAATTGCTATCTTTGAAATGTTACTAGAACAGTATAAAGAAAAATATTACAACATGTTTTATAAAATAATATCTTTTATTGAAATTTTATCTTTGATATTTGGAATGATCTTTTCTGTTTTCAGCTTTTCCAAGACTAGAAGGATGTTATTACATATCTAATTTTTATTTATTTTTCAGTAACAATCCATTGGATGTATCATTTAAGTATGAAATTTGCATAAATTAGCATTCGTGTCTATAATGATATCCTGATTTTTCGTGTACAAAATATACTAAATATTAAATAAAATATAATTGGGAAAGGGAGGGACCATCAGGGCACCCAAGTGAAACTATTTGGATAGGGAGCATGGGACTGCCTCCTCCCTATTGTTAACATTTCGCGGAACGAGGGCGGGCTCTTCGACCCCGTCTATTGGGTTTATTCTGTCAATCGAGGGCTGGATTCTAATACTGTCTGTGTGAGCTTGCTTTTGGAAAGAGATTCTTTTCCCTATATTCGCGGGTTTCGCGTAAGTGTCTCTGCTTACGGGCCCGCCCAAATGTTTTTGGCCCCTCATACAGGAGCTTGATGATTAAATACAATGATAGAATCCTGATCAAATCGTTTCTCAGATTATTCCACTGCTATGGAAAGTTACCTTGCTACAATAGATGGTAGTATTATATCATCATCATCATCACGACCTAAGGGCGATCCTCTTTTTCGTAATTATGGCCCATCTGACGATATTTCACTACATCGCCTATTTTAGTTATTTGAATTACACTCTTTAATATTAAAATTTTTATAATTAAATAATGTTACCTAGAACCGAAAAATTATTTGCTAGTTGGTCAATCCAGCAACACCTGCATTAGCGGTTCCATATCATTTCAGCAACGAGTAATTTTCATATTTTTTGATTTGCATGAAACCTTGCATACAAGTTTTTGGGGAAGAAAAACGCCGTTTTGCATACTTGGTTCGCCATTTTGAATCTAGCCTTACTTATGAGAAGGGCCTATGAAAAATGCACATGATATCTTCAAAAAATTGTATCTCGGAAACGGTTTGTCCGATTGGTTTGGTGTCTTCGGCGAAGTTTTAGACAATTGTTGGTGCTATATGGAAAAAATATGCACGGTAAAAAAAAAGTTTGGTTTTTGTGTTTTGAACTAAAATATAGATTTTCCCTTAAAAGTTACATGTCAATAATTTTTTAATTATTCTTATGTTATAGCTGATTAAAATGCTATCTAGTGCACAGTGGGTTGTTCTGGAGAAAAATAGGTTACAATGAAAAAAAATTTTTAAAAAAATTACAATTTTCAAAAAAGCTATTAAGAAAAGTCAAAAAAGTTTGTCACCCTAATTTTATGAAAGAACATCAAATTTGCAAGCAAAAAGTACTTAGGTAACATTTTTCTAAGATGCACCGTTTAGAAGATATTACTGATTTAATATTGATTTTTTTGATAACTTAATAAGTTTTGGCCCTTTTCGGATGTACTCCGTGTTTTTCCAGTTTCAAAAGTATTTTTTTCGGAAAGATTGGAAAATTTTGAGTTAAAATGACACTGACAGCTTAAAGATTTGAGTGAAATTCTCTGCCTTAAAAGTATTTTGAAAAACAAGTTACAAAATCCCACTATCAGGAACAATGATTTCTTCCAGTTATTTTTGGTGTATTGTGTTGAAAATGTGCATTCAACTCTTGCATATCGCCTAACAGTTTAATCCATTTAAACTGGATGTGTTTATACTGTGCATATTTTCTCTCTATTGCCGAACATCGCCACAGACATCAAACCGATGAGACAACTCGATTTCGAGATACACCTTTTTGAGAACTGCAAATGCAAGCTCCTCAATTAGCAAGATTCAAAAGAGCGAATTAAGCTTATTTTTCAGGGATGGTGATTGTGCGCAATAAAAAATAACATTATATGTTGGATATCATCAGTTTATTTTTATTTACGCTGATGGTATCGTGACCAAACTTTCCTAGCTTTGCGAATCAGGTACATCAGGTATGGTCTGAACAGTTGGCATCCTTGAGCCGCCGGCTACGCTTTGTTCTTCGTTTTGGGTGAGGTGAGCTCTTGAATCAATATGTAGACGGCAAGACGAACAAATACGAAAATCCTTGGTGTTCAGTGTGGATACCTTGGAAAATCCAATTGATTTTAGTTTTTGGATGATACCATCCGTGAGATATCGCAGCTCTTTCGAACACTGAATGTCTTTGAATGGGCGAATACATCTTATTTTACTCATTTTGTAATCTGTAACATAGAAAATATTTTCCAATTGTTAGTTTTGTACGAAAATATCACAAAACATATAATTAAAATGTGTATTTAAAACTTACCTTTGCACCAAAACGTGTTACACTTTCCTTTACAATTATTATGTTATCAAACAACACTGGATCTCGTTCAAAAACACAGGATTATGAGCTGAAATTACTATAATCACTATGCTACTAGCAACCTTTCTGCATTTACTGTTTGGTAGATACTGGATGAATTCAGAACCGAGTCAGACATTATTATACAGCTCACGGGTAGAAATCATAGAATGCTGGGTAAAGACTGTTGGAAGATAGGTAGAGTTGAACGCTCAGGTATCGTCGAACCTTCAGGTACGAGTTTGGAGAGTTGGAGCGAGGTAGATTTGCTGGCGTAGGTATATTGTTATTGAAGAAGATTGTAAATTGTATATACCTGGAATGAATAAAGAGTGCGGCGGTTGTTGATTGAGGTATCAGTCGGCAGCCGTCTAGTTTGATGGAAGGTGACTAAGACTGCGTTCTTTTTATTTATTATTAAGAAACGGTCATCGACGGAGCTAGCCTCGTTATGGCCAGCGTGGCCATGGTGGACTAGTTCCAACAAAGACCATGTTTACAATCACCAACTGTACGTAGTACAGCTAACTGGTATCTAATTACCTGTATCTAATACTTGTTAGCACGTTTTCAGCACAACGCACCAAAAATCACTTGAAGAAATCATTGTTCCTGATAGTGGGATTTTGTAACTTGTTTTTCAAAATACTTTTAAGGCAGAGAATTTCACTCGAATCTTTAAGCTGTCAGTGTCATTTTAACTCAAAATTTTCCAATCTTTCCGAAAAAAATACTTTTGAAACTGGAAAAAACACGGAATACATCCGAAAAGGGCCAAAACTTATTAAGTTATCAAAAAAATCAATATTAAATCAGTAATATCTTCTAAACGGTGCATCTTAGAAAAATGTTACCGAAGTACTTTTTGCTTGCAAATTTGATGTTCTTTCATAAAATTAGGGTGACAAACTTTTTTGACTTTTCTTAATAGCTTTTTTGAAAATTGTAATTTTTAAAAAAAAAAATTTTTTCATTGTAACCTATTTTTCTCCAGAACAACCCACTGTGCACTAGATAGCATTTTCAGTCAGCTATAACATAAGAATAATTAAAAAATTATTGACATGTAACTTTTAAGGGAAAATCTATATTTTAGTTCAAAACACAAAAACCAAACTTTTTTTTACCGTGCATATTTTTTCCATATAGCACCAACAATTGTCTAAAACTTCGCCGAAGACACCAAACCAATCGGACAAACCGTTTCCGAGATACAATTTTTTGAAGATATCATGTGCATTTTTCATAGGCCCTTCTCATAAGTAAGGCTAGATTCAAAATGGCGAACCAAGTATGCAAAACGTCGTTTTTCTTCCCCAAAAACTTGTATGCAAGGTTTCATGCAAATAAAAAAATACAAAAAATCAAAATTGGAAAAATTTCCCACTTGTTCGTGAAATCGCTCACCAGTAAAATATTTCTAGTACTCAAAAGAAATTCATGAGGAACCATGTAATTCAAAAGTATTTCGAGATTATTCAGAGCACTCAATAGTATTTTAGAAGAGCTTTCTATACTCAGACGTATTATATGTCTCAAATTATTCGATATTTTTTTGAAGAGTATTTATAGGACTTAAAAGTACCTAAACCTATTCTAATGAGTATTGAAAGTAAAATTTATACGATGTTGATATTATTGGATATGAATAATTAATTTAATGTACTATATGTAAACATTTAAACAATAACTTGAATTCTAAAAATAATCGTTTGATACACATTGCAACAAAAATTTCATTTGGTAATCAGAAATGTTATAGTCAAAAGTTGATTAAAATTATTTTGACCCATTGAACCTGTTTTTGTCTTTCCGTGACAAAACAAAGTGAAAAAAATAATAATTGAGGCATAATAGAAAGGCGAACTTTCCTGCATAGAACGATTTTATTAATTAACGCAAATCCTTCTTAGCAACGTCTTCACAGAAGTTGTTGGGGCCTTTTCTTATGTCAGGCTGACTATTGCTGTTATAGATTTTTATTCATATATTTTGAGACTTCATCATGTAGTCCGTCAGGTGAACCGCGAACGAGTAAATAAAACAAAGTAACTAATAAACTCCACTGAATTTCTGTTAAAAAATTTCTCATCCAAATGGTAATTCGACTATTGTATTTAATGTACTTAAGTCGATTAAAAATCAATATAGGATTTTACTGAATACGTAATAAAAAAGCATAAACATCTACGATTCTAATAAAAAACAAATATCATCGTAATGTATCCTTAACTACCCACAAAAGCATAAACTAACAAAATTGCGTAACTCCCTATGATAATGGAACTGTTGCGTATTTATGAGCATTGATGGTACTTAAACTTGCAGTACATTATTTGTTAATGACTATATGTTTGTCATAGACTGATAGACAGCTGTCAGACATCATAGATTCCTGTCAGGTGTCTTTCTGCCTATAACCAGTATTCGTTCATTTTAAAATTATTGTACTACAAGCTGCGGAAATATCACCGATCGTGAATTTTTTCAACCGTCCTACACTTGCGATTATTGATTTATTACTAGGACAGGACACACTATCGTTCTGCCGCACTGTGTACCATGATATTATGTATGGGGAAGGCCTGTCTCATATTCCTTACATCTCTCCCTTATTCGCCGCACGATGACACTAAAGGTGGTCAAAATATGCTACAGTAATATCTATAGTAAAATAGATACAAGCGAGCATGTATGATATATGTATGATATATAAATTCAACCAACTAGATTAATCATGTTTTGATCATTGTAGAATAGTCTCATAATGGAATAGCACATTACATCACAAACACCTTAAGGAAATGCTGAAAAACTTCCCTCCTCCTTGACACATATTTTAGTTTTTATTATTTTGTATTGCTAGCCACACTTTTCATAATCCCTTGTTTGCTAAAAATGTAACGTATCGGGTGTCCACGATGAAATTGCCACACTATGAAATTGCTCTAACTTTTTAACCGTTGGGTAGAATTTAATGAATTTGGGTGGATTTAGTTCATAGTGCATTATTTACATCCTGCAAGTTTTAAAGTCCTGTGATCAAAACTCGCGGAAATGGAGTCGAAAGAACAGCTCGTGCGTGATAAAATCTTGCGCATTCATCACGAGAACCAGGATCTCTCGCATCGTTCCATCGCTAAAACGTTGGGAATCGCGAATTCCACGGTGTCGCGAGTGATTAAGCGGTTCGAGGAACGGTTGACCACCGATCGGAAGCCCAGAAGTGAAGGAAAAAGTATTCCGTACAACACCAAAAATCACAACCGCGTAGTTGGGGCCTTCAACCGAAATCCGAACGCCTCCGTTCGGGATGTGGCTAAGAAGCTGCACCTAAGCCGAAGTTTTGTCCAGAAGGCCAAAACTAAGGCTGGGCTTCGAACGTTCATGGTACAAAAGGCCCCTAATCGCGACGAGAAGCAGGAGAAGTCCGCCAAAACCCGTGCCAGGAAGTTGTACCTCAACATGCTGACGAAAGTTGAATGCTGCATCATGGACGACGAAACATATGTGAAGGCCGACTTCAAACAGATCCCCGGCAACCTGTTTTTCACGGCCAAGGATAAGTTCAGCGTTCCGGAGCATGTCAGCACTCAGAAGATGTCCAAATTTGCGAAGAAATTCCTGGTTTGGCAAGCCATCTGCACGTGCGGGAAGCGGAGTGCACCTTTAGTGACCCAGGACACGATGAACGGACAGGTGTACATAAAAGAGTGCCTCCAGAAGCGGCTGCTTCCTCTCCTGAAGGCCCACAACGTCCCAACAATCTTCTGGCCGGATTTGGCCTCATGCCACTACTCCAAGGACGTGCTGAAGTGGTATGCGGACAATAAGGTCAATTTCGTGCCGAAAATGTTCAACCCTCCCAACACTCCGGAGCTCCGCCCCATCTAGAAGTACTGGGCGATTATGAAGCAGCACCTTCTTAAATGACCTCAGGTAGTGAAGACAGTCGAGGAACTGAAGAAAGTATGGGTTCACATGCAAAAAACGGTTGATTCACAGGTTGTGCAGAATCTTATGGCCGGGGTTAAGGCCAAGGTGCAGGCATTTGCGTATGGACTGTAAATAAAATACGAGTAAAATGGTAAAATGAAGCTTAATAGTTATTTCTCAATCCCTGAAAATTTGATGGCAATCGGATGAAAACTCGAATTTTGCGAATCAATTTTGTGTGTGGCAATTTCATCGTGGACACCCTTTATCCCCCCCTAAACCCCCAAAACCCCCAAAAAAAAAAAATTTAACATATATATATATCAATATTCCCCATCCGGCCTCAAATTTTGCTTTTTTTTTGTTTGCTCCCTTTTGTGCTGACGACCAATTCAAAACTTTCGTTCCTCTCTCGGAAGAGCAAAGGCACGCGTGATTCAAAGCTCTGTGTAATAATTGAAACTGGTGTTCAGCGATCATAACCTTCTCTGCTGCCGTTAGTATTAGTAAGCAGTTTCACTGATACAATCGTTTTGCTAGTTTTTTTTCCTTTGCTAATCGTTTTGCTGGTTGAAAATAAAAAACAAACTGCTGTCAACCTGAACACTTTGACAGCTGATCTCGTGGTTGAAAACAATGAACAAATCGATCCTATACGTGTAAAGCAGCACGCCAGTATTAGTGACATCTTGCTGCGAGAAGTCTATTATCGATCAGTGTGTACAATGGACAAGTATGGATCATCGCTTTGAGCATTCAGACAGTGCAAGAACCACCGAATATTCATGTTCGGTTACGGTTACTGACGCTGAACGAATTTACGATTCTATGTTCACGAACGGATGGCAGTCTGACACACTTTTGTTCAGTAGTGTCATGAATGATTTCCAAGCCCTGCCTGCAGGCCCCCAACCAACCCAAAGATCTCACAGGAGGTCCATCGTGATGCTGCTGTTGAACAGTCCCGAGCTCAGCCTCTCCTAATAGAGAGAACACACGCTGTTTTGAGGGCACCCTGACTTGAAAAGGTAGATAGTGTGCTTTAAATTTTCTCAAGACTTTAGATTAAATATATTGAAATATAACACATATCTAATAGTTATAAAGAAAACAAACTATTTAGAAAACTATTATCGACTGTGATTGACGAAAAATGTATTGTCAGCGGAAAAGCTGTGAACGTGACCTTGCGCGATGAATTTACGCCTCTATCTCTGGAATTGCTCAAAGAGCTTAGATAATCCCTAGAGCTGTTGAAGATAAAGTACATATGGGCGAGTAGGAGTGGCGTCATATTGGTTAAGAGAGATGGCAATAGCAAGCCAGAATTAGTATAAAAAACAGAGAAGATCTCAGGCGTGTCATGAATCACTATCTTCAGATAGCACATGTGTCTGAGTCTGGACTCCTTCTGAACATTCTCCTTCGCCTAAACGGAAGGAAAATGTACATTAATATTAATTTGCGCCAAATTTTCATATTTTTTGTTTCTAATTAAGTGAGATTTCAATAAAAAATGTGAAATGGATGGCACTAATTGTTTGAATGTCATTCGGTGGAATGTTAGAGGGATAAATGATTCTGAAAAATTTGATGTGGTGATTTATTTTATTAATGAATGTATAGTGAATGTTGATGTTCTTGCTGTCGGTGAAACGTGGTTGAAGAAAGAGATTAGCAGAGTTTACAACATTCCAGGCTATCGTGCATATGTCTCATGTCGTGATAACTCTTCAGGTGGCTTAGCTGTGTGTATACGAAGTTCATTGGAAATTAAATTGATAGATAGTCAAACAATGAATGGCTTGTATTACGTTCATCTTGAAATAAAATACCAGAAGAAACTGTATCACGTAATTGGGGTTTATTGTCCTTCATCACATGATTTCAACGATCTTCAGAATATTTTCGAAGGCTGACTATCATCTGCATCTCCACTCCATCTAAACCCTAATTTCATTGTTGGTGATGTAAATATCCCTATTAATCTACAAAATAACAATGTAGTAGTAAAATACAAAAAAAAATATTGGTATCGTACGGTTATGTATCTACGAATACATATCCAGCTCGTTCAGCTGGTTATTGAGTGTGCCAGGTCTTTCACCAAAATTGTTAGAGTAAAATGTGAGCATTGTCCTTGGATGACCTATAGCCTCTGGAGGTTGATACAAATAAAAAATAATTTCCTAAGAAACTTTAAAAGCAATCCTAATGATTGGCATGTTGGTGAAATGCTTGTTCATGTTTCCAAAAAAGTAAAAACTGCCAAAAAAAAATGTTAAATAGAATACTATGAAATTGTACTAAAAATCTCTAGTCATTCCAACATATGGGAAAAGCTAAATGAAATCTTTGGTCGCACTAAAGTTAGTGAACAAATAAAATTATAAATCGATGGGTAGCCAATCGACTCAGTTCGTGGTGTAACTGATGTGTTCAATTGCCTTTTTTTCTAGCATAGGTAAGTATCTTGTTGATAGACTTTCAAAGAACAATTTTGATATTTTGAAACCTCTCAAGTGTGTCAACAATTCTATTTTTCTGAGACCGCCAGTGAGACCGAAGTTAGCATATTTATTAGTAAGTCAGCTTGACGTTAACAAAAGCAGAGGTCATGATAATTTTCCGGCAGATTTGTTGAAGACCAACATGAGTCCATTTTCAAAGATCATTGCCCAGCTCTTCAATAAAATAATAGAAACTGGATCACATCCTAACATTTTAAAAATCGCTACACTCAGGAAATTATCCGTACGATTTTCATACGATCGGATCTATGAATCACAAAGCAAGGGTCTAAAACTCATTCCATACGAAATCGTATATGATATATGAAATGAATACTGTTGCATTAGTCGAGAAAAACATGCCTTAAATAGACATTTAATGGACATCACTTATCAAGTATTTGTTCCCGTGGCGTTGTGGCTCGCCTCTGGATCCCGAGGTTCATGGTTCGAATCCCGATTGCAACTTTTTTTTCTGTGAGGAAAATTTTCATACGATCGTCCTATGAACTTCTTTCCATTAGAGAATGGTATGAAATTTGCAATAATATCTTGTGGCAAATTCCCATACGATATTCGAATGAATTCCTCTCGATTTGTTCGCTCAGTGTTGAGTTACGCCAGTGTTTAAATCAGGAATCACTTATGACCCCTCCAATTATCGACCAATTTCAACCCTGTCAGTTCATTACAAAATTATTGAAAAACTTTTAACCAATTGTCTTGTTAACTTTTTGTGTGCTAATGATGTTCTGTATAAATATCAGTATGGCTTCCAGGAAGGCTGCGGAACAACTACTGCTATTACCAAGATCATTGATGAGTTGATCTGTGAAATTGACCGGAAAAAGATTGTAGGAGGGTTGTTCATGGATCTGAAAAAAGCTTTTCATACATTAAACCATGATATACTTCAGAAAAAACTTGATCGCTATGGAATAAGAGGGGTTGCCAACGACTTGATAAACAGCTATCTATCGGGTCGGAAAGAATTTGTAGAAATTTATGGTGTCCGTAGTAGCTTACGTCCGATTGATATTGGTGTTTCTCAAGGGAGTAACATAGGCCCTCTGTTATTTCTGTTATTTATCAACGATCTGGGAAATTTAAAGCTACATGGGACACCAAGGCTTTGTTCTATCCTCGTTTTAATGTTCAATTGAAGATATCGAGTTAAATCTAGGAAATCTCACAGTCAACGTCACTTCAACGGCAATCGCCTCACTCTGAACTTGACTAAAACTAAGTACATGGTTTTCCATTCGCCAAGGAAAATGATCACGCTACAGCCCGACCCATGTGTCGAAAACTTGCTTTGAAAAAATTGCCTCTTTTAAATATCTAGGGTTGTACTTCGATTCTTGTCTTTCATGGGACACTCACATGAAGCACGTATCGAGCAAAGTTTCATCATTATGTGGCCTCATGAAAAGAGTATGCTGTTTTGTACCCAACTCAGCATTGCTGCAATTTTATTTCGCGTGCATTCATTCCACACTAAATCGAAAATTTAAAAAAATCTACGTTGCAAAATAGATTTTTAAGAGTAATCTTCAATTTATCTCCCCTATTTTCGACAGTTTCTTTTTGTGATAATTTTCGGAACAAAATCATCCCCATCCTAGGTTTGCGCGATTGTCAAACAATCATGTTTGTACATAATACTTTGCTCAATTTTATTTTCTTCACAACATTGTTTTTACAACTAGAGCTACTTTCAGAATACTAGGCATGGAAATGAATTACTGAGAAACCGAGCATGTACGAACTTGGGTCTAAAATGCAACTCAAATCACGGTCCATTAATATTCAATTCACTACCTAATGACTTGAAATAACAACGAATAACATTATGTTCAAAAGCAAGCTGAAGCAGCATATTCTGAGGAACGTAAATGAATATATTTTCTAAATGTGTTAACACCATATATGCAGGTTTTTTTCTGGCTCCTGCTAGATTTTTTTCCTGCATCTTAAGTAAAAATTAAAGTAAAACTGTGTCAATAATTTTGCATAGACAGCATACGTTATAATAGTATAAATTATATGTTTTTACTTTTTGTGAATCCCTTAAAAGGAATAATATTCCACTGGGACTCACTTTGCGTTTTATTTTTGTAGTTATGATCTCCGCGTTTATTGTTTTGTTTAGGTATTGTTAGTAAGTGTCCACAACCAGGGAGCTCTCTGTGTGAGTTAGTGAATGGTTATAAAAATCAAAAACAAAAACAAAAATCTTTGCATTATTTCAACCACTTGCAATTTAACCGCATTTATAAATAAACCACGTTCTACGGTAGAACAGAACTGCAATGCACTGACTGTATTTAAACAAGTTCTGTTTGTTCCAATTTAGAAAGGAAATTGTGAAAACAAGTTGGCAAATCTTTAGCCCCAGCATCCTTTTTCCTTCGCTCGGTAGACAACGTAATGTACCAGTTCGAGATATTTTGGCTCTACGATTGGCTGATCAAGATCTTATGAAGCTCATTGGTGTGTTTTTGACTAAAATTAGCCTTAGATTGTAGTTTGTTTAACCTTTATGTTAAGTTTAGTTCTTTGATCTCAGTGTTTGTGTTCTTTTTGTATGAAAATGTTCGAATAAAACAATATTCAGTTAGAAATAGATAATTAGAATCAAAAATATATGTTTTGTAAATAATTACTTTGATTCTCACCCCTATTTCCCATCCATAATTTTTTTTATTCCCTCTAACCTCGAGACGGCCGCGAGTAATTGGGTTTTCCCCACTTAACTTTGTTTTGAAGATCATTAATGTATGTATGTATGTATCATTAATGTGATTTGAAATAAAAATGTTGGCTCTGTTAAGCTAATTCAATTGAGCCTGCAGAAAAACATGATTTTATAAAAAAAAAAATTTGGCAAACCTTTGAAATTTCTACAAAATAATAAAAAGAAAACACATTACATCTAAGTATTTTACTATTCGTATATTCATAAATCGAAAACGTATCGTGTTTCTAATACTACGATAATAACAATCGGACTTTGGATTGGCGCTATGAAAAAAACTGTTTTATGCTGCGTTAAAGTTCACCAATTCTCGAAGAGACGCAGTTCATGGGCAGGAAAGGGGTTATTTTGAATGATAGGCGAGAACGTTTACGTTTTATGTACAATTTGTTTACCGCTGAATAGGATCTGAAACTATGGTATGGCTTTTCGTGCAATATGGCTCGCGTAGACGAACGAGAGAATATTGAACAATAGCTAGTCCGTTTTTCTACTTCCTAACTCACGTTATTCCTGCCACTATTAACGTCAGGGATGGTTACACGAATAGAAAATCAACCACTCCAGACGTACATACCTATCGCGTTTATACATTGCATACATTTGCTCACTAGCAAGTACAGGAATACTTTCGAGCTCGGTAAGTGGAAGGTGTGAAGATTCGTGTTTTTGAATTAATAACAGAATTGAGGCGAAAACCCGTGCTGTCATGTTATATTGTAGTTTAATAGACACTAGCTTCTGAATGAAGAAAAACCATATAAACGACGGAATAGGAAACTAATTGATTCATGAAAATAAACATTGCCTTTAACATGCACACTTGTGAAGCTCAGTGGCATGATCGATTTCGAGGGTGCCAGATTTTTTTTCGGGAGTTGTATTCAGTATTCAAATTTAGTAGAACACTGCATGAGACCTAACCTAAATTGCGCTGTCCTTTTACATCACTCGGGAATTTTGACAGTTCTGCTGGGCTTATATTGGCTCACATTCCTCCCTTTTCTCCTGATCAAAAAGCTAGGTAAACTTTTATATGCAGTGTTCCATTAACCCTTGCAGGGTTGTTGTTAAAACTTTTGGGGAACCAGTATCATTCTAGTATGCAAATATCATTTTTTTTAAATGTGACTGCTGGTAGGCTTGCTGCCACTCACTTCGTCGATGCACCTAATGAGGCGGAGGTGTGGCATCAGCATATACATCAAAACATCTTGTCAACGCTTGCCTCACGCCACAAGACAATGACTTGATGTTTTGCTATATATGTGATACCACAAATTTATCATATACGAGGGGATTTTTTTTAACTGGTATATATAATTATAATATGAAGAACTAAGGCACCCTAAAATTACTCCAATAATCATTTATTTCTAAAAAAAAACTTGCAATTACTGGAAAGTTATCTACTAACCACAATTAACTACGACCATAGGCATGGTCATCTTATATGAGGGGGATTTTTTTTCTACTGAAACCATTTTGTAACCCTTAAGAGCGCCAGATACTCCAATCTCCCCAAAAAAAAATTCAATAGCAGACTATGGGCTGTGACTGAACAGTTTGATAGCTCAATAGGTAAAGCTTCACGGATGTGTAACTCCACTTTCTAGCGAACTGGGTAAAATTTCTTAAGAAAATACTCAGCACTGGGTTAATGATTTGGTTGGTAAAGGACTGGACAATGCGTACCAATAGTACTTCGCGTACCTGC
Organism: Aedes koreicus; assembly: GCA_024533555.2. Lineage (NCBI taxonomy): Eukaryota > Metazoa > Arthropoda > Insecta > Diptera > Culicidae > Aedes > Aedes koreicus. Next base: position 72,235 of record JAHHFK020004112.1, on the reverse strand, counting down.
AGGTATTATTAAATAGATCCTACTGCGATCCTTAGCCTCCTGTCCAGTAACTCCTATGCCTACCTACTCGTGGTGCCGACTGGGGTATGAGTAACCATAGGAAAGATCGGGTAACCAACCCCGGTGGGACCTTGGTCATATGCTGACAGGGATATACCCTCTTCAAAGGGTGCAGTCTATCTGAGCGTCTGTTCTCCATGTCAGGGGCAGCATGTTCTCCATGCTAGGAGCGGCTGATCATCGTCGTCGTGCCAACGTGGGACTCTAAACAGTGCTGTGCACGATGGTCCTCCGGCTAGAAAGGGGGTTGGGGAAGGCCCAACAAGTCGCCCTTAAAAAAAACAATGTTACAAATATTACAGAAGTTAATACGAACCGGAACAATCGGCAAAGACCTAGGCGACGAAATAAGGACTACGATTGGAAACTCGGAACATGGAACTGCAAATCGCTCTGCTTCCCTGGCTGCGATAGGATAATCTACGATGAACTTCAACCACGTAAGCTGGATATCAACCACGTAACTTCGAAGTCGTAACACCGCAGGAGGTTTGCTGGACAGGACAGAAGGTATGGAAAAGCGGGCATCGAGCGGCTACTTTTTACCAGAGCTGTGGTACCACAAACGAGCTAGGCACCTGCTCTGTAGTGCTGGGCAAAATGCGTCAACGCGTGATTGGATGGTTTCCGATCGAAGCGAGAATGTGCAAGCTGAGGATCAAGAGGCGATTCTTCAACTACAGCATTATCAACGTACACTGTCCACATGAAGGGAGACCCGATGACGAAAAAGAAGTGTTCTACGCGCAGCTAGAGCAAGTGTATGATGGCTGCCCGTAGTGGGACGTAAAAGTCGTCATTGGTGACATGAACGCTCAGGTAGGACGGGAGGCAATGTACAGACCGGTAATAGGGCCTAACAGCCTGCATACCGTATCAAACGATAATGGCCAACGATGCGTGAACTTTGCGGCCTCCCATGGTTTAGTAGTCCAAAGTACCTTCTTTCCCCGTAAAGACATCTACAAAGCCACATGGAGATCACCTGGCCAACGAATAGAGAATCAAATCGACCATGTTTTAATCGACGGAAAATTCTTCTCCGATATCATCAACGTTCGCACTTACCGCAGCGCGAATATAGACTCGGACCACTACCTAGTTGCAGTATTTATGCGCTCAAAACTCTCCACGGTGTACAATACGCGTCGAATTCGGACGCCACGATCTAACATTGAGCTACTATGGGTAACCAGAGTTGCCCAGGAATACGCGGAACAGCTAGAAGCAGCCCTACCAATGGAAGAGTAGCTTGGCGCAGCTACTCTTGAGGATGGCTGGACAGATACTCGAGCCGCCATTGGTAGCACTGCAGTAGTGACACTAGGTACTTCTGCACCGAATCGAAAAAAATACTGTTTTGATGACGAATGCAAGCAGTTAGTAGAGAAGAAGAATGCAGCACGGGCGAGAATGCTGCAACACCGTACGAGAGCGAATGTGGAACGGTATAGACAGGCACGGAGCAGGAAAAATTCTATTCTTCGAAGGAAAAAGCGCCAGAGGGAAGATCGAGACCGCGAAGAAATGGAAGCACTGTACCGTGCTAACGACACACGCAAATTCTACGAGAAGTTGAACAGCTCTCGCAAAGCCTACGTACCACAAGCCGATATGTACAGAGACCTGGATGGTATCCTTCTCACAGGAGAGTGTGAGGTGATTGAAAGGTGGAAGCAGTACTTCAACGAACACCTGAACGGCAATGTTACAGCTACCGACAGTGGCACGGTAATAAATCTAGGAACACGCGCAGAAGATGACAGGACCCCGACCACAACCCTTCAGGAAGTGTCCCAGCAAATTGGTCAGTTGAAAAACAAAAAAGCTGCGGGTGTTGACCATCTCCCAAGCGAGCTATAAAAATACGTCGGTGAAGCACTGGTCAGAGCGCTGCACTGGGTAATTACCCAGATTTGGGAGGAGGAATGTCTACCGTAGGATAGGAATAGCGTGTCCTATCTATAAAAAGGGCGATAAGCTGGATTGCTGCAATTATTGCGCCGCCTGTCACCAATTGCAAAGGAGTTCGTGGGGCAATACCAAGTGGGATTCATGGAACCCGCGCTTAAACGAACCAGATTTTCGCGATTCGGCAAGTGCTGCAGAAATGTCACTTTCAAATCAGCGTATGATACAACCGATCGAGACCAGCTATGGCAGATCGTGCACGAATATGGATTTCCGGAAAAACTGACGCGATTGATCAAAGCAACAATGGATCCAGTGATGTGTGTCGTCCGAGTATCAGGGACACTCTCAAGTCCCTTCAATTCTTGGAGAGAGTTATGGCAAGGTGATGGATTGTCGTGTTTGTTGGTCAACATTGCATTGGAGGGTGTGATTCGAAGAGCTGGAATAGACACGAATGGCACGATCACGGAAGTCTGTCCAACTACGTTGATATCGTAGCACGTAACTTTGAGACCATGGCGGAAACGTACATCAGACTTAAGGCTGAAGCTGGTAGGATTGGGCTTGTGATTAATGCGTTGAAAACAAAATACATGAAGGGAAGAGGCTCACGAGAAGACAATGTTAGCAGCCTACTCCGAGTTCAGATCCACGGTGATGAAATCGAGGTAGTAGACGAATTCATGTGTCTGGGCTCATTGGCGACCGCCGATAATGACACCAGCAGAGAGATAGAAAGGCGCATTATGGCTGGCAATCGTGCCTACTTTGGACTCCGAAGGACGCTAAGATCGAACAAAGTTCGCCGAACTACAAAGTTGGCCATCTACAAGACATTAATTAGACCGATAGTTCTCTACGGCCACGATACATGGAACCTTGGTGCCTTTGAATAGAAGGTGCTACGTACGATCTACGGTGGAGTGCAGATGGAAGACGGAACGTGGATAAGGCAAATGAACCACGAATTACCTCAGTTGCTGGGAGAACCCATCGTACACATCGCAAACATTGGTCGACTACGATGGGCTGGGCATGTTGTAAGAATGTCGGACGACAGCCCTGTGAAAATGGTTTTGGTGGATCGATCATGTAGAAGGCGACCTGCGGACCCTCCGCAGACACCGAGGCTGGCGAAGTACAGCCATGGACCGATCACAATGGAGACAACTTCTGTGTACAGCAGAGGCCACACTGGCCTTGGTCTGATTGGTAAGGTAAGGTAAGATAAAACACTGGCCAGACTGGGCAGTTATAACATGTTATAAGCCTATCTTGATGACGAATTTCTTGTTGAAATTATTTGACAACCGTTATAACATGTTATAACTCTGTGGTCTGAACAAGGCATAAGGGTCAATGATTCTTTCCGTGTTTACTTACTGCGTGAACAGAAGGCTGTGGCTTAATGATACACTGTCAAAAATATATTTGTTGCAAACGGCCCTAACATTTGACTGTAAGAGCAGGGTTGCCATTCACTTCGGCCTAGTTAGACTCTTTTGCGAATAGCTTACTCTAGAAACTAAATATCAAAATGAGGTTCCACCTACTGCTTTATCAATAGTTTATATATTGCTCTATCTATAGCGCTCATATCTACGGAGAAATGGTTCTATTCGTCTATAATCGTCGTCAAACTTTCGGTGAATGCAAGACAACCGTTTTCGCTCCATAGACATGAGAATTACAGCAATGCACCTTATCCTAGCACCTAGCGCCTTATCTCGCTTACTTAAATTGAGATTGAAATTTAAAATTTACAGAATATTACATTTAGTTGTTTGTTATACAATAGTCTAATAATACATTATAAAGAACAATCCACGCAACGTCATCCAAAACTACGATTGAGCGACCTGATAAAAATAAGAGTCAATAGATGAATTTCGTGCCTTCTGACATCTTTGCTTCTGTCCAAGCTTATCCATTTAGCACCACCCGGGGGAGACTTGGTCCTATACTCAATGATTTCATTATCTCCAATCCACTGAGCCAATCGCAATGTTTTGTGATGTATTGGGCGGAATATTATAATTTGAGATAACTCAATACAGACGTCTTCCACATTTGGCATATCGACAGGCAATCGGTGGAGACCCACCTGGTACCTCATAGCAAGATGCCTAGTTTTGATGAGCTACCTCCCCCAGTTTTCGGCAGTATTGCAGTATGTGCAAAAAGCATAAATTTAAATTAATATATAAATTGGTAAATTATATATAAATGAGACGAAACAACATACGAATAAAGCCCCGACATCCACTCCATGAACCAACATTTCTTCGACACTTTGGGAGAGATATGCTACGCGTATATTTTGTAGGGAAGATGTACCTATATTAATCTCATCACTTTGCAATTCACGCTACTTGAAATAAAACGATATTCACGTGACAGGATTAGTTAGTAATGTTTGTTGTAGTTATTTAACGTAAGCAAACATTATTAGAAAACGAAACCGATCCTTCAACTGCCCAATTGTTTGATTCATCGTAGGATGAATATAGGAACAATGAGATTAATATGGGGGCAGTTTCCCTATATGTGTTTCTGATCATTTTTCTTCCATGTAAATACTAAAACATGCGCGTGATATTCATTTCTGGTCAGTTGTTATTTCTTGCTACCCGCGATGAAGCAATTCAGAGAAATTGTAGTGAAACAATATATAAATGGCGACCGCCCTGATGCGTTTTTCAAAAACCTGAACGCTTTTAGTGTTAAGCGTAACTTTATATACAAGACCATCAAAAGGTATCTGGAGACGTCCTCTTTACAGGACAGGAAAAGGTCCAGTCGTACCTCGATTTCAAAGTGCAGTTTCAGTGATGGCTTGAGGCACAATTTGCAAGCGAGGTAACCTACCATTGATTTTCATCGATAAAGGGGTGAAAATTAACGCCGTGTATTATTAAATAGAAGTTTTGGAGAAAATTGTTGCTCTCAACCTACGACAGCTCTATGGAGAAGATCATCATGTATTTCAGCAAGATGGCGCACCAGCTCACACGGCGAATATTGTTCAGACCTGGTGTAGAGATAATTTGACGGATTTTCTGGCGAAGATTGAATGGCCTCCCAGCTCTCCGGATCTGAATCCATTGATTTTTTTTTCGTTTGGTCCTACATGCTATCCAAACTGAAGAACTACAAAATCTCGAATTTATTTGGACCAGTTCAAAGTAGTTATCCAGAAAGTTTGGGATGATATGCCCATGGAATCAGCACGTGCCGCCTGTGACAGTTTCGAAAAACGTTTGAGGTTGGTAGAGAAAGTTAAAGGAAGAGTCTTTCCAATACGTTTACTGTAGTTAATCTACATAAAGAGTACTTTCCATAAAATATATCAAAAAACTCAAGATTTAGCGTCTGCGTTATTGCAATGCATTTTGAAAGTATATCTGAATACATTGATCACGGTGTGATGTTTACATTTTTCAAGTTTCATATTTATTCATATAGTAGTTCCAGTCATGTAGTCGAAACGAGAAATTGCCATGAAAAAAAAATTGTGCACTTACAAAAAAATCCAAAGGCGTCCCCCCGATGGATCGCTAAAAAGCTTGGAATTGCAAATACACGGTGTTCAATAAGTTCGAATACAAGTTTTCATCATTGCGTAGGTATGCGCCATGTACATATTCTGCATTGGTATTGGTGTCAGCTTTAGCTTCATTCATACGCTACCGAATGTGCGCGGTGTTGACATTCTGTTAGTTGTTGTTTGTTTGTTACGCGCGATGAAAGAGTATCGGGACTTCGTAATTAAGCGTTTTTTGAACGGTGAGCGACCCGGCGATATATTCCGGCTGCTGAAATCGCATGGGGTCAAGCGGAACTTTGTCTACACGACCATCAGGCGATACCGGGAGACGTCCTCGACCAATGACCGTGCGAGATCCGGTCGGCCGCGTTCAGCGAGGACGCCACGGGTCATCAAGATCGTGAGGAAGCGAATTCGGCGCAAAAAGAACCGCTCAATCCGGAAAACGGCTGCAGATCTCAACGTTTCCATTGGAACCGCTCACACCATACTCACCAAGGACCTTGGTTTCAGGCCTTACAAAAACGTAAGGTCCATGGCGTTTCGGAGGCTACCAGCAAAAAGCGGTTGGATCGAGCTAAGAGGATCCTCTCTCGGCACGCTGGTCAGGAGTTTGTTTTTTCGGACGAGAAACTGTTCGTGCTGCAGCAGCCGCACAATGTGCAAAATGACCGGGTGTGGGCGCCATCGAGGGACAGCATTCCTGAATCCAATATAAACATCCCTCGGTTCCAAAGTGCCGCGTCGGTGATGGTTTGGGGGGCAGTATGCAAACGTGGTAAGCTACCCTTGGTGTTTATTGAAAAAAACGTCAAAATCAACGCGGCGTACTACAAAACTGAGGTTTTGGAAAAGGTTGTTGCCCCCAGTCTCCGAAGCCTCTACGGCGATGAGCACTACGTGTTCCAGCAGGACGGTGCACCAGCCCATACGGCAAATGTGGTTCAAGCCTGGTGTCGGGACAATTTAACCGACTTTCTGGACAAAACTTTGTGGCCTCCCAGCTCCCCGGACTTGAATCCTCTCGACTTTTTTGTTTGGTCCTATATGATGGCGAAGCTGAACGAATACAAGGTCAGCACTTTGGATCATTTCAAGACGGTAATTCTCAAAATCTGGGACGAAATGCCCATGCAGTCCGTGCGTGCCGCCTGCGACGCGTTCGAGAAACGTTTGAAGCTCGTTAAGGAGTACAAAGGGGGGGGGGGGGGGGGTCATTCCAAGAGAAATGTTGTAAACGTTCCTTGTAAACATAGCTTTCAATAACATAAATCCAAAAAATAAAAATCTCGTGTGATAAGAACCTTCAAGGTGCTGTCCAATGGACACTAAAATGGCCAACAAAGTGGTGGTTCAACAGTTCAAGAACCGTCCAGACATGTTAATTCGAGACGTCGCTAATAAATTCAAGTTGTCAGTCGGTTTTGTGCCGAAAACAATGAAACGTGTTGGGTTACATGTTTACAAGGTGCAGAAAGCCCCAAACCGGAATAAAAAGCAAAACATGAAAGCAAAAACCCGCGCCCAGAAACCTCACACGAAGTTGCTCACCAAATCGTGTTGCATCTTGATGGATGACGAAACTTACGTCAAGGCCCACTTCCGTCAACTTCCTGGGCAAGAATATTTCGTTGTTTAAGATCGATTATCCGGAGGATTTTTGAAAGAAGAAATTCATCAAATTCGCAAACATCCCAAAACTACTAAAACAGAGCTGGAGTGAAGACAATTCGGGTAGAAACAATAAAAACAGTGGGAAAATCGATTGTATTGATTAACGGATTGCGATTCACTTTCGATCATAAAAATGGCAGTAAAACAAACCTGGTTGGTCGTACTGGAAAAAACGATGGGCATGGTCATTTTCTCGTCACTGAAGATAATCTGGAAGTAAACGATCATTAGTGTTTCTTTTGTCACTAAAATAGCATAAAATAATAAATTCTACTGAAAACGAAGCATGCTAGCTTTTGCGTAATGTTAACGTCTTTTAATATGGGAAGGAGTAAGGTTTGGAGCTTTTGCCTTTTTGGTTCTTTTTATATATGGTCTATTGAGGGGGAGGTAGCTCATCAGATCTTCTGGTACACCTCTAAGCATATTGCTATGAGGTACTAGGTGGTTATCCACCGGTTGCCTGTCGATCTGCCAAATTTGGATTGCCTGTCGATCTGCCAAATTATATATATACACATATTTATATTTATATACAGCAATTCTATAGAAATAAGACATACGATTTCTCAGAATTTCGTAATAATTAGTAGGTTTTTTTTTTGTATAGAAAAATATTCGACCCGTATTTTTTTTTCTTTATTAGGGTGGCCGTTTCTGCGTAAGGGTGGTCCAAAAATTTGGTGCTAAGCTTAAAGTTGCCAGAAGGCACGAAATGCATCTAGGGACTCAAATTTCACCAAATCCATTTGAGTGTCGGGTATAGCGCGTTGTCTATTGTTTTGGTTATCTATTGTCCGGTGGCGCGAGTTATCGAGTGAACACAGAAACAAACAACCAAGCTTCTTCCCGGTGAGGTGTGGGGATTCGTCCGTTGGGGTGGGCCGGAGATGATGATCATAATTAGTTATGATCCATGCTATTGGTTCGCCATACTCGCCGTGACACCATAATATCGAACGAGTGAATCACTATCCCGTTTTGTGACAGGCTCTAACAACATATTTTTCAAGCGTTAACACAAATAAAATTGTTTTCCTAACGATATACCACCATCAAACTTTGTGAGTGCCCCAGAAGCATCCTTAATGTTGGTTTAAACCGCTCCAGCATTATAAAAAATCACCTTCTTTTCCCAATGCAAAACCACCAACACACTTTGTGAGTGGCCAAAATAGCATCCTTATTGTTGGTATGAATCGGTTTAAAGAAATCGGTACGTCGCGTGAATTCAGCTTATCGTTTACCGAAACGAACCCTGCTGCTACCCAATCCTGTTATTCAATATCCCAGTGATTCCGCGTGGAAGTGCAGAGGTGTTCTCGGCTTCCAATAAAGCGAGTATCACGTCAACATTCCTTATTTGACCTGCATTCGGGCGGGACCAGTGGCGGTATTGACTTAGTTTGGGATCACTAGTTTTTACACATTGAGGATGTATGTTAGCCCCAAGCATAATCTGTTGATTCTCTGCGTAGTAACAGCTGATCTCGAAAAGAAGGAGTAGCTTCCACGGGCGGTCAATCATGCTCATACTCATGATTTTTATGTACGGTCTATTGACTTAAATTTGACGAATTGTCTCCCGACAAAGTTCAATGTTTGCTCCTACTTTATTTGCCTAAGCGATATCCGAAAATTCTAAGCAGCTCTAACGATTTCATGTTTTTCGTGTTCAGAATACTTCAATTTGCAAGGTTTTTTTTTCCGGATTTTGTTATGTCCTGCTGGTTTTTTTCGAATATTTTAGTACCACATGACCGGCCATTTCTCGAATCCTTACTCTATTTCTACATCTACTATATCTACATTGATCCTCGAATCAACATCAACTATTACTAGTTCATCCGACTGTGTACACAAACACAAGCAAATTCTCATAAGGTGGCTCAAAAATATAAACCTGTAGCCTATGATATCTGAACAATATCAAGTGGCAGACCAAGCTAACTGAACAGAGTGTTTATGTGAATATAATATTTTACGCAGACTAACATATTGTAGATTTGGTAATATTGTACACCGATTGTAGATTTGACAATATCGTCTGATTTATTCTGTAATGCTGCCATTTTTACAATAAAATCTGGTTTTTTACATTTCTTGACTTGAGGAGTATAATCGACCGAAACAACCATATTGTTGTTGAGTTGATTACAGGTTTGATTGTTTCAAATCAATGAATGTAGCTATTTATTTTTCTTTGCTTATATTGAAGAACATACACGGCGTATGCTAAAAAATGTAATTTTTTATCTGGGTTTTAGTGAAAGCAATGTTTATAAGGAACGCTAACTGCTTTTTACTGGTAGTCTCCGAAACACCACAGACCTCCCGTTTTTTGTAAGGTTTATAACCTGAATATGACGTGAGCGGTCCCGATGGAAACGTTGAGATCAATGGAAGCTTTCCGGATTGAGTGGTTGTTTTTGCGCCGAATCCGCTCCCTCACGACCCTGATGGCCCATGGCGTTTTCGCCGAAAACGGCTGACTGGATCTCCAACGGTCATCGGTCGAGAACGTCTCCTGGTATCGATGGTCGTGTAGACAAAGTTCCGCTTGACCCCTTGCAATTTCAGTAGCTGGAATATATCATACTATAATTGTTATTTTTGTATTCTTAATACGCAGAGTAACAAATTATGATGATTTAGAAGGAAATATTTTCTCATCACCATGAGGCTCTAGGAGTGGACAGTAATTTTTCTAGAACAAAATATATGAAGAGAAAGTGTTGATAGTTCCATTAAAGGGTGTCCACGATGAAATTGCCACACACAAAATTGATTCGCAAAATTCGAGTTTTCATCCGATTGCCATCAAATTTTCAGGGATTGAGAAATAACTATTAAGCTTTATTTTACCATTTTACTCGTATTTTATTTACAGTCCATACGCAAATGCCCGCACCTTGGCCTTAACCCCGGCCATAAGATTCTGCACAACCCGTGAATCAACCGTGTTTTGCATGTAAACCCATACTTTCTTCAGTTCCTCGACTGTCTTCACTACCTTAGGTCGTTTAAGAAGGTGCTGCTTCATAATCGCCCAGTACTTCTCGATGGGGCGGAGCTCCGGAGTGTTGGGAGGGTTGAACATTTTCGGCACGAAATTGACCTTATTGTCCGCATACCACTTCAGCACGTCCTTGGAGTAGTGGCATGAGGCCAAATCCGGCCAGAAGATTGTTGGGACGTTGTGGGCCTTCAGGAGAGGAAGCAGCCGCTTCTGGAGGCACTCTTTTATGTACACCTGTCCGTTCATCGTGTTCTGGGTCACTAAAGGTGCACTCCACTTCCCGCACGTGCAGATGGCTTGCCAAACCAGGAATTTCTTCGCAAATTTGGACATCTTCTGAGTGCGGACATGCTCCGGAACGCTGAACTTATCCTTGGCCGTGAAAAACAGGTTGCCGGGGATCTGTTTGAAGTCGGCCTTCACATATGTTTCGTCGTCCATGATGCAGCATTCAACTTTCGTCAGCATGCTGAGGTACAACAACCCAAGCATGTTGAGGTACAACAATCCACCCAAATTATCATTAAATTCTACCCAACGGTTAAAAAGTTAGAGCAATTTCATAGTGTGGCAATTTCATCGTGGACACCCTTTAGTACGGTATGCTGTCAAAAATTGAATAGAAGTAGTTTGAAAATGAGCGGAGGACTATTTGAAAAGTAGTACTTGAAACAAGCACACAATCTTTTACCACGCTGCCCAAGTTTCGGGGAGGCAAGGAGAAGGATGCCCTTTGACTGCCAATGAAATGTGTAGGATTACTTGAACCGTATAATTTTTAGCTCTGCGGAGAGATGGTTGAGGTGGATCCCTTGCATCACCGTTGGGGCTCGATGGCCGTAATCCTTTTCAATTTAGGCACATTAAATAAACAGTACCTCAGACATTCTTCCCTTGCGCTGAACTGGCCGGCTTGACGTGCCGCGAGGGCTCAGTAGGGATCAAGACCCGAAGCTAAGAGTCAGTTCCTTTGTGGTTATATCACATTTATTAGCAGAGCAGCACATCGAAATTTTAGGTTCATTATATGCTTTATATCCCATGATTCCTTATATACTAAACAATTTCAGATCATCCATGGATATCCCAAGTTTTGTAAAATAATTTTAAATCAATTTTTTTTCTCGAGGCTATGATACATTGTTTTAGCTTTCAGGTTCATGGTACAATTGCAGCAGGACCACAATCTGCAGTCATTTAAATAAAAATGAAATTATTATCATTTTATATTATAACATCCATGCATAACATTTTGTATGCTTTTTTATAAGTCATTTTCAGCTTCGCATATATGCATCCTTGTCAGTTATAGCTCATCTAACCTACGTTATGTATTTGAAAAGATAGAAAGGTTTTTGATGTTTTTTTTTTTTTTTTAGAAAAAATTATATTCGAAAAAATCTACTTAAAAAAGCTCTTTCCTTCTTCATCACAAATATATATTAATTTAAAACCTAGCAGTTTACAATCATTCATTTCCTATTTCACAAACATAAAGTATCATTTATGGGTCCAGATGAACAAGAGCTATCGAAAAATTCAATTTTTTATCTTTTTGTATGTTTGTTTTATTAAGATTCAGTTTTTGGATTCATACTCATATCAAAATTATTTCGCCTTATTATTAGCTGTTTTCAGTTTTTTTCCAATATTATTATGATATTAATACACATCTAATTTTTATTTTCAGTAACATACCAGTAGATGTCAGATACATCTTGTTTCTACGTTTATTATGTTTTCTGACTATTATTGTGAAAACAAATTCTAATCTTAGTAGATCTTAATCCAATAGAAACTGCAACAGTGGAAGTCTTTCGATGAGTGGATGTTACGCATAGATATAATCTACTATAGTTTACTGGCCTGCTGGTATTATTATTTTATATTATAACGTCAGTTTATTATTTTATGTTATGATATGAAATGATGTGACATAATTGCATTTAAATTCATTTCATTAAAATCACTATTTCCGATGAGACTCACTACATAAATTATTGCAAGGAAGCGGAACAGCACATCAAAATTTTAGGTTTACTATTCTATTGCTATATAATTTCAGATCATTCATAGGTATCCCAAGTTTTATGAGATAATTTAATATCAATTTTTTTTTCTCGCAGCTACATTGTCTAACTTTCAGGTCCACAAATGGAAGTATTATTATCATTCTTATATTCATTCACTATATTATTTGTCATTATAATATTCATTCACTATATTTTTATAATTATAATATTAATTCACAAGATTTTTAATATTACTATATGATACTGAATCTATATATTAGGAAAGGAGTGAGCATCAGGGTATCACTCAAGCTGGAATTGGACAATGGAGTGGTATGACAACCGGCGTCTAGGAGGGAACAAACAGTATCATTTTCTTTATCCTACCGATTCGATTGTGATGCTGTGAATTCTACTCCAACAGTTTCCGTGAGAGTGACGCGCCCTTCTTAACAAGCCATCCCGTAGAAAGCTTAATAAGTATTGCGAATTGGGTTATTCGATTTGTTGGATCGTATCGTTGGAAGTAGAATCTCATGTTCCCGTTTCGCGTAAGTGTCTCTGCTTACGGATCCGCCCCACCGTTTTTGGCCCTTCATACAGCGTTTACTGTGAATACAACCCGGCAACTCAATTTGATCTTGCTATTAAGTGGAGCTGCATACATGACAAGGTCTTAGAAGGGATGGTGGCTACCTTACATACATACATACTACCTCAGACATTCTTACATTTATTTAATAGTCCGTATTTTTAGGGGAAACACTTATTTGTTGGCATCACATTTATTCTCTTAATTCTAACATTAAACAAATAAGAGATTGATTGGTTTTAAAGGACCGTCTTCGTCCTATGGTATGGCTACTACTAACTTAAACTACCTACAACTACCTATTTAAAACCCCAGCCCCAGCATCCCGAACACTCGTGGTGAATTTTCCAAAATCATAGGGTCGACCGAACCTCTCTCTGCAGCATCTCCATCTCTCATCAATGACCCCGATCTATGGTTATCTGCAACGTGGTTGGTGCTACCTGTTGTGTCGGTCTGCTTGCTGTTTGCTGTTTGTTGCTCGATTGTTGAACAATAGCCAAGTTCAAAGCATCTGTCTGGCTGGTCGATAGCTATACTCATATTGCCAGCAGCAGATGGGATAAAATAAGGACGGTTAGGGTGGTCCTCACAGACATTCTCACCCACCCAGAAATGTTCGTTTCTGCAAGTAAAAAAAAAAATCCTCTTCGATTGGGACAGGACAGGGAAAGGGTTACAGTTAATCGTTGGTTGACTCTGGGACTGGTAGTGAACAGATTTTCTCGACAGGACGCTTCAATTCACTGGACGCTGTTTTGATGGTGACAACTCGAACAACGCCGTCGTTTCCTGGATGCGCATTAACGATCCGACCCATACGCGAACGCATTGGTGGTTGATTGTTGTCATGGATTATGACCAGTTTTCCGGTTTGAATTTCAGTTGGTGGGTTCCAGCGCTTTGCTCTGCCCTGCAGTTGGCAAAGGTACTCCCTTCTCCACCTATTCCAGAAATGCTGCAGCTGCTGTTGAACGACCTGCCAATATTTCAGTCGGTTTGTTGGTATGGAACGTAAATCTTCCTCAGGGAGCAATTGCAAAGACGATCCGACAAGGAAATGCGCTGGAGTGAGTGGTTCAAGATCGCCAGGATCATCAGACATCTGAGTTAAAGGCTTGGAATTCAGGCAACCTTCTATCTGAAACAACAATATCTGCATGTCTTCCAGCGTAACTGGAGTATCTCCAATGACTCGTAGGATGTGGTGCCTGGCCGATCGCACCGCTGCTTCCCACAATCCTCCAAAGTGGGGAGCACTTGGAGGGTTGAAATGCCAGTTGATCCCTTCATTTGAACAGAACCAAGTTACGCAAAACATCTCCTTTAACTGATGCCTGGCTCCGACGAAATTTGTACCATTATCTGAGTACACATCAGTGCACCTTCGTCGGCGTGTGATAAATCGTCGGAAAGCTTGCAAAAATCTGTCAGTTGACATATCGGACACCAGCTCAATGTGCACGCCCTTTGTGCACATGCATACAAAAATCACCCCGTAAGCCTTCACGGCGGTACGGCGAGGCCCTGGTCGAATGAACACCGGACCAAAGTAATCTACTCCGGTTTTTGAAAATGGCCGAGCAACTGTGACTCTTGCAGCCGACAATTCTCCCATAAACTGCTGAACCAGCTTAGGTTTCGATCTAAAACATTTCTGGCACTGGTGCAAGACTTGCCGGACTACGTTTCTTCCTCTCAGTGGCCAATGACGTTGACGAATCATTGACAATAACAATTGTGGTCCTGCGTGTAGCAAGCGAAGATGGTACTGCTCGAAAATCATCCTTGTACAACGATGACGTGCTGGTTAGATCATTGGGTGCTTGGTGTCATTGGCTTCTTCCAAATACTTCAACCGACCTCCAACTTTTAAGATTCCGTCCTTGCAAATAAACGGACTATACCAGCGTAAAGGTGATCTCTTAGCAACTGGCGAATTGTTCCTGACCGCTCTCAGTTCATCAGTAAATGACTCTTCTTGGACCCTTTTTACTAGAGTGAATTCCGCTTGATGTAGCTCTTTTGAAGTGAGGAATCCAGTTGAACGGTCTTCCCTTGGGGTTCACAGTAAAAGCATTAATCGTTGCCATATTGCTATGCATCGAATCAAAACGGTGTAGGATCTACAAACCATTCATTGAATTCATCAATCAGATGTCGTAAATGCCGCTACCGTACGTTTTCTTTCCTCATCACCTTCGTCTACGGACAGATTATGCGATGATTTTGGCCAATAGTTCCGATCCTGAGATAGCCAGCTTGGCCCATGCCACCAAACGTTGTTCCGAATGATCTTCCTTGGTCCAATGCCTCTCGAGACTAAATCTGCTGGATTGTCAATACCCGCAATGTGCCTCCATTCGCAACCTTTCGTGATCGCCTGAATTTTCGCCACTCTGTTTGCGACGAATACGGAGCATGTAGATGGAGTAGCTTTGATCCAACGAAGTGCTCACGTAGAATCTACCCAGAATGTCGTGCGTACGTGAAGTTTGGTAGCTTGCAGGACCTTCTTGAGAACCTCTGCTGCTAGCAGTGCACCGCAAAGCTCCAAACGAGGGATTGATTGAGATTTTAACGGGGCAACCTTGGATTTAGACGTAAGTAGTTGAACCTTGACATTGCCATCCTGATCCTGGCTGCGAATATAAAGGCATCCACCATATGTTTTCATCGACGCATCCGAAAAACAATGGATCTCGATCTGCACGGCTTAGGGAATGATAACACATATATCCGGACATCGTTGAGAATCGGTAGCTGGACGTGAAATCTTCTCCAAGACTCACCCACAGTCGAAGGTATCGGCTGATCCCAATCCGACCACTTGCCGTCTTTATCCTCCAACGTCCATAATAGCTGCATGTAAACCTTTGCCGCTGTGATAGTAGCACATATGAAGCCCAGCGGGTCGAACAATGTGGCGATATCGAGAGCACCTGACGTTTTGTGATTAATTCATCCGAATAAATTGGAGGGATTTCAAATTGAAACCGGAAAACGTCAGACTAAGGAAGCCAAGTCAGTCCTAGTGCGTTGAGAGAAGGATCTGGATCGAGATTGATCCCTTCCGATGGGATCGCAAGATTTTCCTCTGAAATTCCATGCAAAACCTCTTCATGGTTGGATGCCCATTTTCTGAGCCGAAAACCACCGCTGCTCGTCATCTTGTCCAGCAGAATCTGCAACTCCTTGGTCTCCTCCAAGGAATCACAGCCCGTGATCACGTCGTCCATATACGTGTCTTCGATAATCGCAGCAACCGCCAGCGGATATAGATCGCCTTCGCCGATTGCCAACTGGTTAAGGGTGCGAGTTGCTAGGAATTGAGCTGGTTTTGTTCCATAAGTAACGGTATTCAACTCGTAGATGCTTACCTCATGTGTTGTTGATGGACGCCAGAATATGGATTTAAGTGGTCGATCTATGGGTAGAATGAATATCTGCCAGAACATTTTTCCCACGTCAACAACCAGCATTATCTGCTTAGTACAGCAGCGAAGAATTATGGAAGGTCCTGCTGAATAACTGGCCCTACCAACAATGCATCGTTTAATGACAACCCCGTCGATGTTTTGCAAGATGCGTCGAACACCACGCGGATCTTGGTCGTGGTACTGGCCTCCTTTACCGCCGGATGATGCGGAAGGAAGCAGCGTTTGACCGTCCCTTGATCTCCTTCTACCTTCCGCATATGACCTAGTTGCTCGTACTCCTTCATAAATGCAACGTACCGTTCCCGAAGATGAGTGTCCTTAGATAGGTACCTTAGAAACGTCGGTCCTTGAAAACGTTCGGTACCTTGAAAACGTCGAAATGCAATCTC
The DNA here is from genome assembly GCA_024533555.2 of Aedes koreicus. NCBI lineage: Eukaryota > Metazoa > Arthropoda > Insecta > Diptera > Culicidae > Aedes > Aedes koreicus. The sequence goes on along the minus strand of JAHHFK020004112.1, from coordinate 55,588 downwards.
CATAGATTCGCCCAACCGAGAAATTACGTTTTCGTCCTTGGGAAGGGAAACAAAATAGCGGCCATCCACTCCACGCTGCACCGAATTCGCAAACATCGGTTCACAGTGGGATTCCTCCGGGGATACGGTATTGGTCGATTCTATATCCTCTATAGCCCAAAACCGGGAAATAAGTTCCTCCAAGTGAACCGTGGTCGCTGAATTGCAGTTGATTTGCAAGCTGGGTCCGCAGTCCGTGAATTCTCCACTAACTACCCAACCAAAAACTGAATCATGGAGTGCTGGAAGACGCTCACCTAGCAATATCCTCCTGCTGGAGTCGAAGAAATCCAAAAATGCCTCTATTCCCAAGACGTGATCCACACCTGATGAAACCCAGAACGATGGATCAGCAAGCTCGATTCCTTCGGGAAGTGTCCAGTTGCTAGTGTTTATAGTAGTGGTCGGTAAATTCACAGTAACTCTTGGAAGCACTAGAAAGGTCATCTTACGCAAGAAATCTGAAAGCCGGGATCGTATTTCCGCCCTTATACGTTGTTTGACCTTCGTTGCTGCTTGACCAATGCCTAAAACCGAAATATCCACCCTTTGACGTGTGACCTGCAAGCGCTGGCTAAGTCGCTCGGAGATAAAATTACTCTCTGACCCAGAATCCAGAAGAGCACGGGCCGTAATACGATTGCCATCGTCATCCTGTACGACAACAACTGCAGTAGCAAGCAAAACCTTCGACGGGCATTGATGGGCTGCACCTGCCATCAAGCTGTCAGTAGCTGCCATGTTTGCTACCTGTGGAGGAGTGTGACCAATAGCGGATTGTGATGAGGAGGAGGATGTAGCTTCCAATGCTTCAATGGATGAGGTGCTGCTCTTGGTTGATGACTTCGTATTGGAGTTTCCTTCTGGCTTGAAGCAGACCAATGAATGGTGCCGACCCTTGCAATGTCGACATGAATACTTCGACTGGCAGTCCTTCGCTTGATGTCCTTGTCGAAAACAGTTTCTGCACAACGAATGCGATCGCAGTAACGAAACCCTATCGGTCACTGACATCCGTTGGAATGTCCCACATTGGAATAATGGATGATTTCCAGAGCAGGCCACACAATGCCCTCCAGACGTCTGAATCGTGTTGAAACTTGTCTTCATTGCAGTTGGCTTCGGTCTTGGAGGAAGTTGTGACTGGACATGTTTGGATGTTTCCGTTGACTTCGATGGTAAAGATTCTAAGATTCGTTGGAGAGAATCCAAAAGTTTCTTGAGAGTGTCTTGCTCCTTAGCCGACGAGAACTCTTCCCAACCTCGTCGTGTGGATGAATCAAGACGAGACGTCAAAAGGTTAACCAACAGGAGGTCCTTATAATCTACCGGTTGTACTATGTGGTCTAATGTTTGCACATGTTTTTCAAAGCCTGCTACAAGATTGTGCAACTCGTTCGCTGATTCCTTGGACAAGGTAGGAAGTTTGAGGAGAGATTGAATTTGGCGTTTTTTAAGCTGCTTGCTGTTGTTGTACCGCTTCAACAGCAAGTCCCAAGCAACAGCAGTAATTGGTAACGAGTCCATTAGAATTCTTGGCTCCCCTTGCAAACAATCTCGTAAATAATGCAGCTTTTCGACGTCTGGTAGATTGTTCTTCCAGTGGATTAAGGAAGTAAATAAATCTCGAAAGCTCAACCATTCATCGATCTCTCCATTGAAAGATTGCAGTTTGATCTGCGGAAGGTGCACGTGATCGAGTGAGGTTGACGCGGATGGATCACTATGACGGATGGATTTATTTAACGGAGCTTGTCCCTGCCTCTCCCTAGCCTGATCTGTCAAAGTAGACTTAGTAAGATAATAACGATCGCTAAACTCCTGTCTCAGCTACTCGAATTCATCGTCTTCATCGTCGAAGTCATCTTGGGATTAAAACTCAACGAGAGTAGCTCCATATCTCTCCCACAGCTCGTCAATTTTCTCTAATCGTAGATTTATCTGGGTAGCGGTCGTTGTTTGCTGAATCCTTTCCGTAAACCACCAGATGTCGTTGAACGCCAGCTCAATCTCCTTCAACTTGGTAGTGAGGAGTTTCAGGGACGATTTCCGGGTACACGGTTTCTTGGTAGGCATGATGTTAGCTCAGCACAGATGACGTAGAATGAGAGGAGAAATATCGATGTAGTACTCCGTGGGTTGTCTTGCTCCGGCGGACACACACTATTCCTTATTAACTGACCTTTGCAAAAAATAATCACAGCTAGATTGATCCAAAGTGGGCAGGGGTCCGACTATCCAAAGCTGCAATCACGACTCGCCAGTAGATGAGTGCTTAATATCGTACGAAGAACGAATGAAGAGGAGGGAAAACCAGAATGTAGTACTCACACAAAACCCAACCACGACTGGACATATACCGTAGCAGCTCACCTAGAGAAACCAACAGCTCTACTAGTCCAATCAGTTGGTGCACACGTAATTCAATTAATCATTCACTCGAGAATCGGCTGACGAAATTAGCAATGGCGCAAGCCCAGGAATAATCACCAGATTGCATACTATCCAAACGTACAATTTCGATCACCTCGGCGGGAAAATTAGGGATGTGTCCACAAATAATCGAAGAGGATAAATTTCATTTAGGGTGTATATTTTCTGTGCCAAGCTTCGGCGGACATATACAGAGTTCTTATTCACTCACCTGGACAGAAAATTGATGGTGCTCCCTCTTCGTTGTGGACGCCTTCAGGTATGGGCCAATTGATGGCCGGATGGTCGTGATGAACTAGATCACCAAGTATTTATGTCCTGGATCTAAATCGCTACACAGCCAATCCAAACCAAGAATCTGGCTGTCAGAGTTAACAAACGAAAGCCAATGTCCCCAAAGTAGTGCATGAATCGATTCAAGTGGCCAACGCTCTCATCAGCGACGCGTCATTGGTGCACCAAGAGTTATCAGGTTCCTGTAGAACCAGGAATCCTTTCCGGGTTGAGTAGGCGTCCAAATCCGAATCCAAGCCAAGCACGTCGTCGATGCTAAACCGTATGTGCCGAACAACGAATGACGCCAATCCAACCACGCTAGTACAATCATCACAATAGCCCTTTAACAAGTTCGCGATGGTGTACTTGTTAATTGTCTCGCGAGATGATGGCGACAATCCTTTCTTTTGCACTATTGTTTTGGATGGCTGTTTCCGAACACCGTGGGCGCTAATCGAACCTAGGGTCCTGGTACGGTCCTCAGGTATCCGGTTCGAATGACCACTTAGGTAGGATTACCTGAACCGTATAATTTTTAGCTCTGCGGAGAGATGGCGATGTGGAACTGCAGCATCTCCATCTCTCATCGATGACCCCGATCTATGGTTATCTGCAACGTGGTTGGTGCTACCTGTTGTGTCGGTCTGCTTGCTGTTTGCTGTTTGTTGCTCGATTGTTGAACAATAGCCAAGTTCAAAGTATGCGTAGCAGCCTCCCAGATCGTCCTCGATCTCCAACAAAAATGGCTAAACGACCAAAGGCAGGTCACAGGGACCACCTAACTACTAAAGCCCTAAGTAGTTAGACATAGTGGGTGCTTAACAAGCACAATAGCCCCCTCCCCGAAGTAATACCGAAAGGTGGTCCCGGGGAGGGTCCAGGGCTTAAGGCACGGGTGGGTTTTTAGTGGGTCGAGGAGTTGGCACCCTCATCCCCACACCCTGAGTTCTTCAGGTGTCTGGTTGCAGATTTTCCATCTCGTCCAAAAAAAAAAAAAAAAATGACGGCAGGCCAGGGAAGGCCCCTGGCATAAAGTAAGCAAAAAGAGGAATAGAACAAAAAAAGAAAAGGACAAGCGACAGGTGGCCTGCAAGCGTTACCGTGGAGAGGCCCTCATTGTCAAGACCGAGGTGTAAGTACTCCGAGATCTTGAAAGCGATGCGCGGGGACGCTAAATTGGCAGGCCTAGGCGCCGATGTGCGGAGTATACGCCGTACCCGCACTGGCGAGATGCTCCTGGAGCTTAAAAAAGCGACAACGCTTAAGAGCCTGGCGTATAGAGACCTGGCTAAACAGGCCTTAGGTGAGGGTATGGAGGTGCGCGCCCTCGTCTCGCAGTGTAAAAATCTGGATGAGATCACCGAGACAGACGAGATCTCCACTGCACTGAAGTAACAGTGCATGGTCGAGGTTGCTGCCGCAGACATACGTCTGAGGAAGGGTCCACTTGGGACCCAGGTGGCAACCCTGAGGGTAGCGGCAGTCGACGCAGACGCGGCGTTGAAAGTGGCGAAGTTGAGAGTGGGATGGTCAATATGCCCACTAAGCCTGCACCAGCCGCCGAAGGCATGCTTCAGATGCCTAGAGAGCGGGCACATGTCCTGGGAATGCAAAGGCCCAGATAGGAGCAACATGTGCAGAAGGTGTGGCAGCACTAGCCACAAGGCGTGGGATTGCAAAGGTCCCCCCAAATGCTTGTTGTGCGCCGGGAAACCGAACGATAAGCACGTCATGGGGGTGGGGGGCTAAGTGCTCGGCCGCTAAGGGTATTCCAACGAGCCAACCGTAATGCAGGTAGCCCAACTAAACCTGAACCATTGTGAGGCAGCCCAGCAACTGCTGTGTCAGACAGTTGGCGAGTCGTCATCGGATATCGCCATAATTTCCGACCCATACCGCATCCCATCCGGCAACGGAAACTGGTTTGTGGACAGGTCTATTATGGCGGCATTATGGACGACGGGCAAGTACCCAGTTCAGGAGGTTGTGTCCAATACAAACGAAGACTTCGTGGTTGTAAAAGTGAATGGAGTGTTCTTTTGCAGCTGCTACGCACCGCCAAGATGGTCGATCGAACAGTTTTCCAATATGCTCGATCGGATGACAACGGAGCTAACTGGCCTGAACCCGGTAATAGCGGGGGACTTCAACGCTTGGGCGCTCTAGTGGGGGAGCCGCCTTACCAACCCTAGGGGCCAGATTCTTCTGGAGGCCTTGGCTAGGCTCAATGTGGACGTAGCCAACGTGGGTACCAAGAGTACCTACCATAGAAACGGAGCGGAATCGATCATCGATATAACATTTAGCAGTCCTAGGCTACTTAGCAATTGGAGGGTGGATGATGGCTACACCCATAGCAACCACTTGGCGGTACGTTATTGTATCGTCCACAATACAAGGCAGCGCGCGGAAGGAGGAGCATCCACTCCATTCGCCCGCAGATGGAGGACGTCCTTCTTTGATGTAGAGACTTTTAAAGAGGCGCTTGAGAGGGAACGAAACTTACGCGAAACCCAGGAACCTTGCGGCGAACGACTCGTTATGACACTTACACGAATAACGACTCGTTATTCGACCATGCCGAGGGAAGTCAAACCGAGGAATGGAAGATCGCCGGTGTATTGGTGGACGGAGTCAATCGCTGACCTCCGAAGAACATGCCTCCACGCAAGACGGAGGGTGCAAAGAGCGCGGTCAGACGCCGAGAGAATCGAGCGTAGAGGGTTGCTAGTCGCCGCGAATGCCGCACTAAAGAGGGAGATAAAGGCCAACAAGCGAGCCTGCTTCGAGGGTCTGGCCAGAAGGCCAATACGAATCCGTGGGGTGACGCCTACCGGGTTGTAATAGCCAAAACCAGAGGATCGGCGGCTCCAACCGAGCGTACATCAGAGCTGCTGCAGGTGATCGTTGGGGGACTCTTTCCGAGCCACGACCCAAGTCCATGGCCCCCCGCCGCCGTAGATGTGTCCCATGACCAGCGTTCCAGTATCCCAGACCTTAACGCTGTCATAGCGACGGAAGGGTGGACGGCTCAGCCGAACACCCGTGACCACGTGGGCACTGACAACGGCACAACGGGGGTCAGCGACGAGGCGACGGTGTCGAATGATGAACTCATTGCGATAGCAAAGTCGCTGAAGGTGAACAAAGCGCTTGGACCGGATGGTATTCCGAACCTGGCCATCAAGACGGCTTTCTTGCTGGATCCCGAAATGTTCAGGGTGGTGATGCAAACGTGTCTGGACGAGGGCGTCTTCCCGGACGCCTGGAAAATTCAGACCCTTGTGTTGCTACCAAAGACAGGGAAGCCACCAGGAGATGCATCGGCATATAGACCTATATGTCTGTTGGATACAGCGGGTAAGGTGCTCGAGAGGGTAATCCTCAACAGATTTCAAACATACTCGGAGGGTATAGGCGGTCTGTCTAATAATCAGTTTGGCTTCCGTAAAGGGAAGTCGACGGTGGATGCCATCCTGTCCGTCACCAAGACGGCTGAGGTGGCAATCCAGCGCAAGAGGCGAGGAGTACGATACTGTGCGGTGGTCACCCTTGACGTGAGGAATGCGTTCAATAGCGCCGACTCGCTCCAACGCCTTCAGGTTCCTGGGTACCTGTACAAGATTCTCGGAAGCTACTTCCAGAATCGCGTACTGGTATATAATACAGAGGCAGGCCAGAAACGTGTGCAGATTACCGCAGGCGTCCCACAAGGTTCGATCCTGGGCCCGGTGTTATGGAACACGATGTTCGACGAGGTACTGCGGCTTGAGTTCCCGAGCGGGGTGAAGATAGTCGGGTTCGCGGACGACATCACCCTAAAGATATGTGGCGAATCCATCGAGGAGGTCGAGTTAACGGCCTCACACTCCATTGGCATTGTGGAGAGATGGATGAGCTCCAGGCAATTGGAGTTAGCCCACCATAAGACCGAGCTCACGGTGGTGAATAATCGGAAATCGGAGCAACATGCGACGATTAGTGCAGGTAACTGCACAATAGAATCGAAGAGGTTCTTGAGGTATCTTGGGGTTATGATCGACGACAAGCTGTCCTTTGTCAGTCACGTCGATTACGCTTGCAAGAAAGCCTCTATGGCTATATCGGCATTATCCCGCATGATGTCGAATAGCTCGGCGGTGCAAGGGAGTAAGCGTAAACTCCTGGCCAGCGTCGCCCTGTCCATACTTAGGTACGGCGGGCTGGCATAGATCACCGCCTTGAGAACCAAGAGCTATGCAAGTAAGCCAGAGAGTACACACAGGCTTATGTGCCTAAGAGTGGTGAGTGCATACCGAACGGTATCACGCGACGCGATCTGCGTCCTAGCGGGGATGATGCCAATAGGCATTGTCATAAAAGAGGACGTAGAGTGCTTCGAGCAACGTGGAACCAGAGGTATTCGGAAGAACACTAGAGCCGCATCCATGGTTAAGTGGCAAAGGGAATGGAACAACTCCACCAAAGGTCGGTGGACCCACCAACTAATCCCGGAATTAACTGGGTGGGTCGGTAGGCGACACGGTGAAGTGAACTTCCACTTAACGCAGATATTGTCTGGCCACGGCTGTTTTAGACAATACCTGCACAAATATGGGCATGCACAGTCCTCCGCATGTGTTCTTCGCATGTCCTCGCTTTGACGGCGCGAGATCCGGCATGATTGCCGTAAGCGGTCATGACACTACTCCGGATAACTTGGTCCAAAGGATGTGCCAGGACCGGGAAGTCTGGGACGCGGTATGCGTAGCAGCCTCCCAGATCGTCCTCGATCTCCAACAAAAATGGCGAAACGACCAAAGGCAGGTCGCAGGGACCACCTAACTACTAAAGCCCTAAGTAGTTAGACATAGTGGGTGCTTAACAAGCACAATAGACCTCCCCGAAGTAAAACCGAAAGGTGGTCCCGGGGAGGGTCCAGGGCTTAAGGCACGGGTGGGTTTTTAGTGGGTCAAGGAGTTAGCACCCTCATCCCCACACCCTGAGTTCTTCAGGTGTCTGGTTGCAGATTTTCCATCCCGTCTAAAAAAAAAAGAGATGGGATAGTATAAGGACGGTTAGGGTGGTCCTCACAGACAAAATGCGTGCCTGATCGTGGTCATGTACTCCAGAGGCTTGTTATGGTTCTAGCGATTGTTTGTACCAACTTCCTAATTGCCTACATGGGAGAGAAACTATCTCCCGCTGGAGGTTAATTTTTGAAATAGCTTGGTGATGAGAAAATATTTCATTCTAAATCATCAGAATATATCGCCGGGTCGCTCACCGTTCAAAAAACTCTTAATTACACTGTCCCGATATTCTTTTTTATCGCGCGTAACAAACGAAAAACAACTGACAGAATGTCAACATCATGCACAGCCGTTAGTGTATATATGAAGCTAAAGCTGACACTATTACCAATACAGAAAATATACATGGCACATAGCTACACAATGATAAAAAAATTTATTTGAACTTTTTGAACACCGTGTAGGCATTCTGTTTCAATTAATACAGTATTATTGAATTTTGGTTAGTATTTTTTTTGCGGCTGTGGTATTTACTATGCTGGAATTTAAGAACCAACTCTGTCGTCATCTATAGAACTCAGTAATGTACTTCAAGCTCGGGACAATCAATCATTCCTAACATTTTTCAATGATGGTTTTTGTGTTTTATTGTTATTCTGATAGTTTATAAGGTAACATAGTTATATGTTTTTGATGAACTTTAAATTTACACTTACAGATGAAATATTGATTACAAAGCTAAAAAAATAAAAGTATTATTCAATCAATAAAAAAATATTGTTAATTTAACAATCATATTTATGTTAATTCATCAGTTGGTGGGGAATGGACATCAAAGACTAGTTTTGTTGGTTTATTCTGCGTGTTGTTTCACGCCATGTGCTACAGAGGCGTTTATTCTTTTATTTGTTTTTGTTGTCACATTATAATCTATTCTTTTCTCGGCAATACAAACTTATTGTTCTTACAATAAGCTGATTATTTGCTCTCAACTAAGGGTTCTAAATGCATATTCATAGTTATAACTGAGAACTTCCGATACAAGGAACATTTTTTACATTACTAAGATTGTATGGCAAGTACAGTCATACCTTGTAGCAGCGCTTTTGCCGATTGAGATAAGGGTGGAACCATACTTCAGAATCTATTGATCAAATTCAGATCACTTCAAAGATATCTCTGTGTTCTAAGAATTTTATAAACAGACTATACTATAAAAATCAAATGCACATTAAATTACAGAATAGAGAAAACAAAACAATTGCTGTTAATTTGATCAAAAACGGCATTTTATAAATAGCACATTCAATTAAAATGTGATCAATTGGGCCCACTTATAAAAGAGATTAGCACACTATGAATCCAAACAGTGTGCTGAGACAACCTTTGCTAACCTATTTGCGACTGTCAGTATATCCCATAATAACAGTCTGGACAGGTACATGCTTCACGGCATCGAACATGCGGCAAAAGAATTTACTACAGACAAAACAATGCGGTTCAGCTATATAACATGGTCTGTGAATGGAATTGTTGATCACGAAATCGTTGTTTTTCTCACTAACTAGGGGAACTGCCCCCATATTAATCTCATTGTTCCTATATTCATCCTACGATAAATCAAACAATTGGGTAGTTGAAGGATTAGTTAGTAATGTTTGTTGTAGTTATTTAACGTAAGCAAACATTATTAGAAAACTAAACCGATCCTTCAGCTGTCCAATTGTTTGATTCATCGTAGGATGAATATGGGAACAATGAGATTAATATGGGGGCAGTTTCCCTATATCGATTTGCAAGGCATACCATATCACCGTCAGCTGAAAAATTATGACGACGGCGAGTTGAACGTTCACATTGCCATTCGAGCAGGGCGACATCATGATTGATATTGATTTTCCAAAATTGTATTTTCAAACGCAAACTCTAGACACATTTGAAGCAAACAAACTACCAGATTACACATGTATACGGTTAACCTGAGTAGCACGAAACCTATAAGCCTCTTTATATCAGTTCATTGCTCAAGAGTGTTACGGGGCACGATGCCATTTTCTAAAAGAATAAGCTTTTTCCTGCGTGAAAATCGTACAGGTAAAAAGAAAATAATCATAAAAAAGTAAAAGTTTATCAACTGTTTTCTCCCTTCTCATCCCTATTTGTGGTTCTTACTCACAGAGGGGAAGTTTCCTAATTGTATTTTATACAAAGAGCGAATAATCAACCGGAAATTGCATTTTTAGAGTAGATCGGGGTGAAATAAGCAGTAACCAGACAATATAACAATTACACATTACAATTTAGTGAGTTTCTGTTTCCACCCTGTAGATTAGTAATGAAAAGGAGGGGGTGTTTTTGCATATCCAATTATTGAAACACGATAATTTTGAGGCGAAAGTCTGACTCACTCTATGATGGTAATTTGTATTTTCTTCAATGCAGTGCTTTTTTTTTAACATAAACGTGGCCTTTCTTGGATAATTTGCAAAACTATGAAAGAAATTACTGGGTTCGATTCAGATGTGCTTCGAATTTTCTAATCTTGAAAACTTCCTGCACATATAGTTAGAGAAAATCTGACTCACAATAATATCAATGGAAAAGAAATGAAGTTAATCAAGAACACTTGGTAAAGCGCTGGGGTGAAGTCTTAGTCGGGGCGTTATAAAGCCGAAGAAAAAGAAAAACGGATCATTGGAGCTTGGTTTGAGTCAAATCATGATGCAAAGGGAAGCAAACAATGAGTCCTGAGCCAATCACAGCACATTTTCTTTTCCTTTTTATTTGACGAGCGGTACCTACATTCTCCAATCATGATGCCCAACGATAAAAAGTATAAGGAATAACCAAGCCTATGAGAGAATATTTTCGGTCCAAATTAGTCGTGGCATATTTTCTGGACTGACGCTGTCAAGTTGTTATTATTAACGTTTATTTCATTTTCAATTATGGCAAAATGAATTTGATTTGACTAGCAATTTTTTATCCTTGGCGTTTGACGCTGTACCAAAGTTTTTGATTATGGATTATTCGGAGCGGAGGGTAATGGCCTCCAGAATTTTCCTTAATTATGTGAAGTGGGAAGGTTTAGTCAACCCACTCTTTCGTCAACAGATCACCAACCTTGTCCAAAACAGTTACACATTAGATGATAAATAAAATTGATAAACTTCCTTTCTCAGCTTCATCTCAAGTGAAATCATAATTTAGCATTATGCGTTATGCTAAGGTTTGTAAAATGATCACAAAACAGGGACATGAAGGGCAAACCGCGGGGTCACCATTTTTTTTTATGGAGAATCTCATTATTGACACAAATGTATGCCATAAAAACAGTAATTGAGAGGAGGGTGTGTAGCTTGAGAATCTTATTTCAGAAAAAAAAGTCACAATTACCAACTTTGAAATGATTATGAAAAAGAGTTATTGAATTTTTGTTTGAAAATATAATATTTATTTGAATATTCATTGAAACGGAGTGCTGTTGGGCTCAACTCATTTTTTTTTATTAATCATTTATTTATACAGGCTCAATCGAATCAACTTTACAGAGCCAAGTTTTCACATTTTTATAAATCATTTATCTTAAAACTAAAGTTAGGTGAATAGAACCGATTACTCGCGGCCGTCTCGAGGTTAATAGAAATAACAAATTACGGATAGGAAAGAAGGGTGGAAATTTAAAGTATGGTTTACATAACACATTAATTTTAAATACTAAATTGTCTTAACACTTAAAACTATACAATTTATGATTTTCTTTTGACTTGAACATTTTTTTAAAAAGAAAAAAAACACACATACACCTATAAAAAAAAACTTATAGTAAACATACAGGTTAAACTAACTAATGGCTAAGGCTAATGTTAGTTAAAAACTCATAAATGAATTTCATGTACTCCTAATCACGCACAGCCAAAATATCGCGAACCGGTACATTGGGTTATCTACCTCGAGTCCGAAGGGAATCATAAAGCTCAGATCTGACTCCACGATGCTCAGCACAAGACCAAATAACGTGATCTGCGTCCTGATAGCCTTGTCCACACTCACAGAGGTTGCTGTCGCTCAGCCCAACCCGGTATAAATGAGCGTTCAAAGAATAATGATTGGACATGAGGCGAGACATCACACGAATGAAGTCTTGACCCACATACATACCCCAAAACCAAGATTTCGTCGACACCTTTGGGATGAAAGAATGTTGCCATCGCCCCAAATCTCCTTTATTCCATTTATACTGCCAGCTGACGAGTGACTGTTGACGAAAAATAGTAAAAAATTCATTGAAGGCGATTTGTCGATCATAAATATCGCCTTCCAAAGCGCCCACCTTTGCAAGCGAGTCCGCTTTCTCATTGCCCGGAATTGAACAATGAGTTGGGACCCATACAAAGGTGATGATAAAATAACGCGAAGATAAAGCACTTAGAAGCTCCTGTATTTTCATGAGAAAATACGAGGATTGCTTTACCGGCCTCAATGAGCGAATAGCCTCTATAGAACTGAGACTATCCGTGAATATGAAGTACTGATCCGGTGTTAATGAGGCAAACATTTCTAGCGTAAAGTGTATTGCCGCTTATTCAGCGACATATACGGAACAAGGAGCTTGAAGTTTACGATTTGCGCTATAATTTTCTTTAAATATACCAAAGCCTGCTGACTCCTCTATCAATGATCCGTCAGTGAAGAACGATTTAGTGGAATCAACTTGACCAAACTTTGCAGCAAATATAACCGGAGCAATCATAGGACGATGATGCTCTGGGATTCCATGAAGCTCCTGCTTCATGGATAAATCAAAATGAACCGAATTGTCGAAATCGGAGAAGCAAACACGATTGGAAATGTTCGGCGAGGGGCTGACATCCTGTGTTATGTACAAATGGTACAAAGTCATGAAGCGAGTTTGAGGATTCAACTCGAGAAGTTCCTCATAGTTTTCGAGCCCCCCCCCCCCCAAAATTTATAAACACACCCCCGAGGGCAACACCCCCCTAGAAAAATTTGCGCATGCGCCCCCCCCCAGGTCCCGGTTATTGTGCTGAGAAAGTTGATCCTTTGTTGGCATTTTCGCTTCACATACCCAAGTAACACAACTTGTCATATTCATGTTAATAATACACGTTTTAGACCAAGCTCATGTTTTTTTCTAGCGTCAATAACTTAGTTTCATACACGCATATAACCGAAAAAGCGCAATAAATGTGGCATTTTTGAACATCTTTTAGGTCATACCAGATGTTTTGTAGAACATCCATATGACAAATATTATGTTCTATGGATGCTTCCAACAGCATGCTTATAACATAATGATATGTTTTGTCAAAGCAAGCACGGTATGAACAAAGTAAAAAAAATATAAACAAGATTTTTTAATGGCGAAACGATATCGTAGCTAATGGTATTTTACGCGTTAAAGATGATTGTTTATAACTTTTTTAAATAGGACATTAAAAGTGCTTTACACATGGAAGTTGTGTCAAAATTGTATATGCGGCTCAAGGTTAGCAGTACAACTTTCTGTTTTACCTTCCCTAATTTCATGCGCCATCGTTTAGATTAAAAAAACGTAGAAGGTACCCCGAATAAATAATTGAATTTTAGTGAGATTTCATTATGAAATTCACAAAAACAAACATGGCGATTTTCCAAGTCTACAGTCCTTCAGTACAAGTCTACAGTACGGGTAAAAACATTAGTAACACTTTTGATTTTCAAATGTTCGTTTTTTCTTTTCTGCGTTTTTTGTTGTGAAATTGAACCGAGTAATGTCAGTATGAATGAAAATACAAATACAATTTTTCTATTATGTTGTGAGTAGCTACATCTCAAAAGATTCCCCCACAAATTAAGTGTAACAATTTATAAAAAATACTAAACAATCTACCAAACTGTTGCTTTATGTTACATTTGAATAAACCCCTATGCCCAATTTGTCTTCTATTTGAATCAGTGAGTGGCATCACAATTTTACGTTTAGGTAGTGTTTTTTTTATTCCAGTATTTCAAATAAACATATTTTCAGCCGTCACTGTATTGGATTCACAATCTGTTCTGAATAATTTCACTATTGCATGAGGATGTTAAAACCATGTTTAAAATTCATCTTGAATGCAACCTATCAACATATTTACGAACATCTAGCATACACGCTATTTCCAAACAATCCAAAATGAAGTACGTTTGACTCAAATCAGTCAAAAGTATGGATACTCAAAAGTGAGTAAAGATAGTTCGTAGTGGTAAGATGACAAACAGTCACCGATGTTTTCAAGAAGTAAAATTTAAGTCGATCGAACAAAAATAGAACAAAAATGTGTTCGCTGTTCTGGTACCACGTTTGAACCGAATATGTGTGGAAAAACATCCTCAAAACTTTTTCAAGACCAGACATGTTTGGTATTTCATCCTCACGACTTTTTTACAACAAAGTTCTTATATTCTTGTCAAAGAAGATGTTTTTGGTGTTACTTGGGTGGGCCCCCCGCGCCCTCTCAATCACACCCCCCCCCCAAAAATAAAAAAAAAAAAAAAAAAAAAAAACATCCCCCCCCCCCACAAAAACCTTTGTTTATGCGGGGATGTTCCCCCAAAAAAAAACCACCCCCCCTTCCCCCCCCGAAAAAAACACCCCCCCCCCCCCACCCCCCAAAAAAAAAAAACAAAAAAAATACCCTAAGGGGTCCCCACCCCACATTGCCCCCACCAACACCCCCGTTTTTCTCAACAAAAAAAAAAAAAAAAAAAGGGGGAAAAAAAACCCCCCCGGGGGACCCCCCTAGCAAAAACGGGAAGCTGTAGAGGAGCTCATATGTTTCTCTGACAGCAAATTGTTCAAAAAATTATTCATTAATGGTGAAAAGCCACAAGCGTGGAGTTTATCTCAAAGAACTTCAACAGATACTGAATCAAAAGCCCCCTTGATATCCAAGAATACAGAAGCCATTTCCTTTTTTTTAGCAAAAGCTAATTGAATCTCTGTGGAAAGCAACGCGAGACAGTCGTTCGTTCCCTTACCCCTACGGAAACCATATTGAGTATCTGAAAGCAGGTTGTTCGTCTCAACCCATTTGTCCAGACGGAAGAGGATCATTTTCTCCAACAACTTTCGAATACAAGATTACATCGCGATGGATCGATAGGAGTTGTGGTCGGACGCGGGCTTACCAGGTTTTTGAATGGCAATAACTCTCACTCGTCTCCAATCATCCGGTACAATGTTGAGTTCCAGAAACTGATTAAACAAGTTCAACATGCGCCTCTTAGCGACGTCTGGGAGGTTCTTAAGAAAGTTGAACTTGATCCTGTCTGCCCCTGGAGCCGTATTGTCACACGAAAGGAGTGCGAGAGAGAACTCTACCATTGAAAAAGGTTGGTTGATCTCATCGATAGAATTTTCGGTTTCGCGCAGAATCTAGACAAACTTTTCGCGCGAACATGAGGATCCATTGGTCCGAGTACTCCTTGCTCTCGTTGTTCGTAGTTCGGTTACGCAATCTTCGCGCGAACTCAACTCATTTGTTAACTTCAATTTTTGATCCTCAATTTAAATGCGGTGGAATAGTGTCAATTAAGTTCTTACAAAAATAAAGGTTTTGTAAGAACTTAGAAGAACTTAGAACTTGTAAGAACACAGGCACAGCACCCAAAAGTTGAGACGGTGGCAAAAAATGCAATTGCGGTTTTTGCAGTCAGATCTTGAGAAATCCGCATGATTACGAAAAGGTAATTTTGCCCATCATGATCCGCAAAGCGTTTTATGGTATAAACGAAGCCATGCAAGTGTGTGCAAGCGATTGTCAGTACACAGATTTCTCGAAACAAATTTATCGCTGTGTGCTTAGATTCTCGACAGTTGAAGCAACTGGATTGGTTCTATGTTCAACCGCCAACACTCCGATCTCCCTCTCATCAAGATTGCCCTTTGTGATCACCACGCGTTTTTGAAATAAACAAGCCATGCAAGTGTGAGCGAGCGACACACGCTGTGTCCGGAGCGGCATATTATGTAACTTCAATGCACTACGGATTTTTCTTCATCAAAACTAAGGTTACATTTTAAACTATCGACGAACGGTTGTTTCAAAATATTTTATCTGGGAAAAATTGAATTGAATTAATTTAATTTTTTTTTAATTTTTTATCACTTATGCATTAATATTTTCTATCGTGCCACGCAAAATCCGTAGTGGTCTATTATGCAACTTAAGCGTATGCGGGTTTCCTTTTGATGAAAAGTTTGTTAGTTGTTAATCTCTCAAAATATGGAGAGAGAGAGAGAGAGAGAGAGAGAGAGATTTATCATCTCGAATTCATGATGTAAATTAATTCAATGATTTTAAAAAATTTCTTACAGTTAATGCAATGATAAAATAAACAATATGATTTTTCGTTAAAAATTATGTTCATGAAAATGCATTTTCATTGTTGTTTCATTTGTGGCTGCTATTATAAGTGACGACTGCCTCGAGAATATTCTGCTGATAATTTTCATACCGCTCATGAACTTTATGATTCATCCATGTTCTAGCAAAATCATGATTAAAAGCTGCAGTGGTCTGTTCCGATTGCCGTCCCAGTCCTTAATTTGCTGAGAAGCAAAACTCAGCCACATGAAATTTCATATTATGAAACTTCGGAGTCTTTGGAAGTTCTAAAGCCAGCTTTCGCAAAAATCATCAATGGATTGGCGATATCCCCCAGTAAACACAAGATCGCATATAATAACGGATATGAGTATATCGTGGAGACGATAAATGAACGAATGAGCGTATATTGCCTCCACGTTGTACTCATATGCGATTCTGTGTTGACTGGGCCGCCAATGAGCTCCATCCCAAAGCATTTGTCAACCACCGAATCAAGATATTACATCTTGAGGGAGTACTTCTTTGAGCCCAGCTTCATGCAGAATGAGATGTTTTGATAACAATGCTCGGCAATGCCTATCTGCAAAGCCGAATTGGGCATGCCGAGTAGAATTTGCTATCTTGACCCATGATTTGGCAACATTAGGATTCTTCTTGGCAATGTTGTCGTAGGCGCAGTTCATTAAACCCAAAAACAAATGTAGCAATGGTGGTGGGCATACATCAAAAACTTTTGTATCATCGTCACCAGACAAAGAGGCATGTTGACGCAGGTGAAAAATTCTTTATCCTTGACCACCTTATCCTTGCACCAGATGCCATCCACTTATGGGCTAGCTGCTAAATCGAACCGAAGTGTTCGCGGCTCACCTGCAGAAGTGTTCAGATCTTTCTTATTCACCATGCAATATGCACATGGATGGATGGAACTGTTTCCCGTAATTCAAGCAATTATGTTTATTGCTTTTAGTTGGCCTGAAAAGATTGTTAATTGCTCTTAATCACTTAAAAATTTGACTCGGCTATGAAAAATAATTACAAGCACTTACCTGCGACAAAACATTTAATCGAAGTCAAACAATGGTGGTTCCAAAATTTGGATGTTTTCGTAATCCTCCTGTATCCCTGGAGCAAGAGCAAGGATTAGGGCTTGACGAACTCTTGAGTCCTTGAAACCTTGTTTTCTTTGCTGCCTTGGTTTATCTTCAATAGACAATACTATTTAATGGATTCTTGTCCTCCATCAATTTCAACCTTTAGGATACATTCTTCCACAACTTTAATACGTCCTTTGAAACCAAAAAAATCTTCAAGCTCGCTCAGACCGGTTTGAAGTGCCGATTTTAATCCAGGTTATATTGCCTTACGAGTCCTGAGACGCAGGAGATCCAGGTCTGTTTTCAAGTTGAATATATTCTTAATTTAAATTGGTTTCGTGTTCTTCTTTCCTTTTGCGGTCATAATTATGATATGGGTAGGTTTTCCCCTTAGATAAGAAAAGCTTACCATTATTTCATCATTAGTTGAGTGGCCAAATGACCATCGAAACCAAATGATCTTGGGAAATCCCAGCTAGCATCGAAAGGTTCCCAGCTAGCATCGAAATGCCTAATAGCTTTGTACTTGCGTTGCATTTTTGTGCTTTTCGTGGTCCAACTTTGGTCACACAATCATTGTATGTTATGGCAAATAAGCACCCAAAAGCAAGGAAGAAAACTGTTTGATGAGGTGAAAAAGAACCTTATCTTCTTCTTATTCAGCATTTCAAGCTTATTGCTTTCACATTATTGCTTGCTTTCAACTTAGTGTTCTAAATGCACCTTCACAGTTACTAATTGCGAGCTTTCGATGCCAGGTACATTTTTTGCATTAGTATGATTGTGTGGCAAGTACAATCATACCCTATTCCCAGGGAGTCGAGAAATTTTTCTTAACGAAAAATTCCTACACCACACCGGGAACCCAGCCACCTCCAGCATGGTGTTACTTTGTAGCCGCGCTTTTATTGACTGAGCTAAGGGAGGAAAAAGAACCTATTGGCAGCATGCGAGAAACACAAAAGAACCTACAATCTGCGATCGAACGTTAGCTGTCCGCGATCTATTGCTGGGGAAGAGGTCCTTAAGGAGAACTTTGACCGACCTCTCTGAAAAAGGTACAGGATTTTGCAAGAAACTTGCACCAAAGTTTGAACCTTGTGTCGTAAGAAAAGCCCTGGGATCCCATACCTATGAACTGGAGGATGATAATGGTAAACGGATTGGAGTTTTCTTTGCTGACCAGTTGAAAAAGCTGAACACAGCCTCATCTAAACTAGGGTTGGTTAATATAAGATATATCACATCACTTACGATTTTTAATGGATTTTTTTTGAACAATTTTAACAAATTTTTTTTTAAATTCATTAATTTCCTTTTATCCTTTTGTTGGTTGTTTATGTAGATTGCGTAGAAAAGTATCTAAAAGAAGAAAAATTGAATTTGTGATTTGAATTTGAGCGTTAAATTTATAATAAGGGCGGTACCAGTCTTGGTTAACGACCTAGGTTCAAGTATCGTTCGGGAGGGATCAGGTTTAAAGACCGTTTCTACAAGGGAAAATGGAATGCTCCCTCCTAACAAATAGGGAAGTGGTGTGCGTAAAGGCGATTAGTGACCTTCACGAAATTCCACTTCCACTTCCACTTCCACAACTGGTGGTCTAGGCACCAGTTTTTCATCGGCAAAAACAAAACACTACATAACTGACGCTGCAGAGAAAATAAGGCGAAACATATCCCAGGAGATGAAGGGAAAGTTAATATCCCTAAAAAATGACTCTGCCTCGCGACATGGTCGCCACATATTGGGGATCAATACTCAATTTGTTAATCAAGACCAGGTCATCATAAGAACGCTTGGTAAGCAATAAATGTGAGCTTAGTTGTAAGTTGTATGATGTAAAAAGTTGTAGTGGACTTTAATCATGATATGATATGATGAAATAATGTAGGGGATTTCCAAATTGTTTACAGGTATGGTCGAACTGAAGGACAAGCAAACCGGAAAATTTCTGAAAACCAACATTTTAGAAATTTAGCGAAAGTACTACATGGATCTGAAAATTTGGAATGGTTAAAAATCGAGGAATACGAAGAAATTATTGACACAGAAGACGACAGCGTTCTAAACAACATCATACACGAGTTCAAAGATTCTGTTAATTTGATAAGATGTGCTGTCCACACTCTACAGCTTGCCGTTACGGATGTAACTAAGCGTTTTGATGATGAGATCCGCAAAGAGACAGCGGTTGCAAAAAAATGCAGAAACGTTGTTTACAAAGTGTATTTTGAAACAGAAGATCAGGTACTTCCACCGTTGTACGCAAAAACGCGATGGGGCGGAACCTTCAAAATGTTAGAACACAAGAGCAGTGAGTAGTTTTATGCAACGTTGGGTGAGAAACATGGAGAGCTTGGTAAATAAAAAAACAAAGATTTGCATAAAACAAGATCCGAAAAGTATTCTTTATACGGTATATAATTTCGGATCATCCATGGAATTCCCAAGTTCGGATCATCCATGGAATTCCCAGGTAAGGGGATGTAATGTTAGTCTAGCTCCTACATTCGGCTTATGTACCAAATATGTCATTAATTCAGCGATAATCAACAAAATTATGTTCCTATCAATATTACCGATCCAATTCGAAGCAATTCGAACATTATACATAAATTAACTGTTGCTTGCATCCGAGTAATTAATATTTTTCAACTTTTTAGACATCATGATTTCACTGGTCAAGCTGAACAGATTATCTCCGTTCTTCGAATGACCTAAATTTGGCTAAATTGAACCGATAAACCGAATAATGCTGCGTAGATGTACAGACAATATTCACACATCACAAACTAACAGTTCACACAGATAAAATAACAATTATTAAACAAGAAAAGGGTGGACCAAATGTTAGGGACACATATTTTTCATTGTTCTCAACTATGGCCTGTTGCCTGGATAACTTAGTAAAAATGTTGTTATTGGTAAAATTTGCAATGTAAATGTATGACATTCGGTTGTACTTTTTCAAATGGCGCATCCAAACACAAACCAAAGGAACAAAATTTGTACAGAGTGAATTATTATGTTTTCATTATCAAAGGGCCAATGAATCATATGTAAAAATCTCATAAATACACACATATTTGTTATTGATTCATGTATAATTAATTGTTTCATGTTTTATTTAATTGCAATAGACCTTCACATTCCAGAGTAACATTCATCTGCCATTGATTGAGCTGTAAAGATGCACTAAGACAAACCGCACCAATACGGTGCTATCGGTAAATTATTACCCTGTTTGACAACTCGACACCGCACCGGTGGTTGGTAACCGGGTTGGAAGATGACAATTTGCTCGCTCGGTGAGCAGCCGGTTCGTAAATTTGACAACCCGACCCAACTGAGCCGTGCGTTGCTATTTGAAGAAAAATAAGCAAAACAAGTTGAAACGTTGAAACAACATCTACATCTGGAAGACTTTTATTTCAATTTGAGTGTTTCCAATTAGTTTTTAAAGTGTTATTTGGTAATTTCGCGTTTATTGTGATATGTTGTGAAAAAATGAGTGCATCGCAAAAATATTAACCCCGTGGAAGGAATTGGACGCAACAAGACAACTAAGTGCTTTGCAGGGCTTGGCTGAATGTTTCCCAAGATCCAATCTTTGGGACAAACCAGAACGTCGAAAACCTGTATGGAAGAGTGTTCAAACTATACACGGCACGAAATATTTAGCGAAACGAAACCGGTGCGAGAATAAATTTGTGTTACCTTTAGATGAACGACCGGTGCGAAAGTGGGTGGCTAAATCAAAATAAGAACGCTCGCTGTCATCAAAATATTACCCAGATACGAACCCACCGGTGGGGGTAGTCTAAGGTGCATATTAGCATCATATGCCTATTTTTACTATTTTAACTATTTCATCATATTATTTTATTTATATCCATATTAAAATTATAGGATGACAAATTCATACTATGACATATTTAAGTTAAATATTCTAGTATATTTAATTGCTCTATTACGTACTACATATATCGCAAATTATGACATATTATTTACATTATATTTAATAAATACTGGGATGGACCATCAGGGTATCATTCAGTCTGAAACTGGACGATGGTTTGATTGACTGCCTGAGTCTAGGAGGGAACAAACAGTATCATTTTCTTATCCTACCGGTTCGATTATGATGCTGTGAATTCTACTCCAACGGATTCAGTGAGAGTGACGTGCATTTCTTAACAAACCATCCTGTAGAAAGCTTAATAAGTATTGCGAACTGGGCAGTTAGCGCTCAACTTCTGTAGAAGCCACACGCAAGCTATTTTTTTCGGATTTTCGGAATCGAAAGTGTCTAAAAGTTATCGATCCTTTCCGCGTGTTCAATTCACTGTTAATAACGCGTGATGAGTGTTCGACACGAAAACACGTTCCGCATTGACTATGCGAACGTGCCTAAGAAACCATCGTATGATGAGCTTCATGACTTTGTTGCCACCGTGTTGGGCTTGTCTTATGAACAATTTCTGCGCCTCCAGCCAAGCAAAGTATTAGGATGAGCCTTTGTGAAGGTTATCGACCTAGAGCTCGCACAACGAATCGTTGCAGAGCACGACAACAAGCACGAGACCAAAGTTGACGACAAAACCTACAAGCTTCGTATCACATTGGAGGACGGGACGGTATAGGTCAAGCTGTCGGATCTGTCCGAAGATATATCGAACGAGCAAATCGCCGATTTTCTCAGCGCCTACGGTGAAGTTCTCTCCGTCACCGACCAACTATGGGACAGCAAATATCGATTTGCGGGGCGCCCGACTGGTGCTCGTATCGCGCGAATGATGGTAAAGCGAAACATCGAGAGCTACATAACCATCGACGGTCAGACAACAAACGTGACGTACCTCGGTCAGCTACAGACATGCCGCCACTGCGGCGAATTTGTACACAATAGCATCTCTTGTGTGGACAACAAAAAACTGCTCGTGCAGAAAACATATGCCAATGTGGCCAGTCAAATGGGGTCAAAAACTACCGCTCCGAAGCCTTCTGCACCGAAGCGGAAAACGCCGTTCGTGAAACCGCCGGCGCTGAAACTCACTGTTGGAGAGAAGCCACTGACCCAACGATCAATCACAAACTTTCCTCCACTCACAGCTCCAAAGCTGTCCGTTCAAAACTCTGGCGAACCGAAGCAGGTGAAAACAAGCCAACCCGAACATGCTGCCTCTCTCATGGCACCGCCGGTTCTGGTAGGCTCAATTTGCCGAATGATCACACGCAAGGACACTCGCAACAGCGATGGAAACGATACCGATTGCTCGTCAGCTTCGGGAAGCGGCAGAAAGAAGAAAGGGTGTAATCCACCCAAGAAACAGCGATCAAACCTTGGTGACGAAGCGTATGAGGAGATGGATAGCGAAATATAATGGCTATCACCAGTTATAACATCGCCTCTATAAATATCAACAACATCACCAACCCGACCAAGCTCAACGCACTTCGGACTTTTCTTCGGACAACGAACATCGACATCGCTTTCTTGCAGGAAGTAGAGAACGACAAACTCGACCTGCCTGGCTACAGCATCGAATGTAATGTGGACCACGCACGAAGAGGTACGGCAATAGCACTGAGAGAACACCTGCAGTACTCGAACGTCGAGAGAAGCCTAGACGGACGCTTGATAGCACTACGAGTGAAAAACACTACAATTTGCAATGTATACGCTCCATCCGGTACGGCTCTACGGGCGGAGAGAGAACGCTTCTTCACCAACACTCTTGCCTACTACCTCCGTCACAACACAGAGCACACTCTGTTAGCTGGTGATTTCAACTGTGTTATACGGCAGTGCGATGCGACGGGACACAACCACAGCCCCGCTCTCTTTGCCACCGTACAGCACCGTACCTCGATGTTTGGGAACAGCTCTGCCCGAATACCCCTGGGTACACATACATCTCACAAAACTCTTCATCTCACCTGGACCGTATTTACGTCACGCAGGGTTTACGCAACATGCTCCGAACTGCCGATACACACGTATGCTGTTTCTCCGACCATAAAGCTATTACATCGCGAATCTGCCTTCCCCAATCTGGCCGCGAGCCTGGTCGTGGCTTCTGGTCTCTTCGTCCCCATTTGCTGACACCAGACAACATGCAAGAGTTCCAGATTCAATGGCAGTACTTGACCCGCCAGCGACGAAACTACCCATCATGGATGCAGTGGTGGTTGTCGTACGCTAAGCCTAAAATCAAAATATTCTTCCATTGGAAATCGAAGACTGCTTTCGATGAATTCCACCACCAACATCAGCGTCTTTACATGGAACTAAGGCAAGCGTACGACGGCTACTACCAAAACCCTGCGATGCTGTCCACAATCAACCGGGTGAAGGCAAAAATGTTGACTCTCCAACGCAATTTCACGCAAGCATTCGTGCGCATAAACGAGTCATTCATATCTGGCGAACCCCCCCCCCCCCCGCAAAAAAAACCACCCCACACCCCCCCCCCAACCCCAACAACCCACCCCCCCCCCCCCCCCCCCCCCCACCCCCCCCTTCTCCCCCCCCCCCCCCCCCCCGCGCAAAAAACAAACCGACCCAACCCAACAGTGATCCCCAGAACCATCCCTTAAGTTATTTTTTCATAAAAAAAAAAACCCCTACCGATATTATCACAGCCATCAAGACTAGTTGCCCTCATCATAGTAAAGCTCAGCGAAAGAAGGAAGT
Source organism: Aedes koreicus (assembly GCA_024533555.2). NCBI lineage: Eukaryota > Metazoa > Arthropoda > Insecta > Diptera > Culicidae > Aedes > Aedes koreicus. The sequence continues at coordinate 31,656 of JAHHFK020004112.1, read as the reverse complement.
CCGTTCGATCCAGCGCTCCGTTATTTTGGAAGATTTTTCGAGTGCGATCCTTGGAAATAATTAGTTTTTTTTCTCAAAATCTATTCACTTCAGTGAAAGGAGTGAATGTGAGTTTTTTTTTCTAAGAAGGCAGTGTGGTTTTCCAGTGAAATAAGAAAATCAAGCAGTGCTTGCTGGCGAATTATCATCCCGCTCATTTTCGCTTCATCCCCGCGTGGTGACGCTAACCAGCGATACACCACTACATCGCCAGCGGTCATCCGGCATCGTCGAGCGAGTGCACCCGAAGGCGATCGGATTCACCCGTACACCCACGCAGCGCACCGCTCCCCGCTGCCCGCATAGAAGTGCGACGCTCAGGCATACGGTGCGTCAGCAGCAGCAGCAGCAGCAGCAACAGATCAGTAATATTAGTTAAGTTTTTTTCCTCTGTCTCTCATCCCACTAGAGTTTAGCGTTAATTTGTGTGTGTTCCTGTTTTGTGTTTGTGTGTGATTTAAATTTTTGGGGGCGTTCAACGCTCCCACAAGTAAGGCAAATCGTGCATGTTGAAGAGGTTTCTTCTACATGGACGGTTTAGCTGAAAAAGTGCCTTTGCCACCTGATGATGGGGAGGCACAAATAAATTTCCGGCCGCGATCTTATCCAATGGACTCGGTCGGTCCATGGGTTGTCTACTTTCAGCCCAAAAAGAAACCTTTGAATGTATATCAAATAACAACTGATCTGACGAAACGATTCTCAGCCGTGACAGAGATCACGAAAGTAAAATTTAATAAACTCCGTGTTGTCGTCTCTAACCTGAAGCAGGCTAATGAGATTGCTTCCTCCCAGCATTTTACACTGGAATATAGAGTTTATATTCCAGCTCGTGATGTGGAGATTGTAGGAGTGGTCACAGAGGCGAGTCTGTGCACTGAAATTTTGGAGAAGCGGGCGGTTGGCCGATTCAATAACCCTCTGCTCCCCCCAGTACAGATACTGGAAGTAACAAAATTAGTCAAAATATCGCACAGCGAGGGTAAGAAAAAAGTTACCCCCACAGACTCGTTTCGGGTGACCTTTTCTGGCTCTGCCCTTCCTCACTACTTAGAACTGGACAAACTTCGGCTACCTGTGCGGTTATTTGTACCCCGGGTAATGATCTGCCAAAACTGCCAGCAGATGGGGCATACGGCCTCTCATTGCGGCAATAAGGCACGCTGCTCAACTTGCGGGGAGAAACATGAGGCTGGTCCCTGTGCAGATAACACACTAAAATGCGTTTTCTGCAAGGGAACTCCTCCCCATGCTCTTTCGTCATGCCCTGCGTACAAACAACGCGGGGAAAAATTGGAACGTTCTCTGAAACAACGTTCAAGGCAATCTTTTGCAGAAATGCTTAAGAAAGCCTCACCACCCGATATCAATACAAATCCTTTTGCTGCTCTGTCAGATGACGAGTCTGATTCGGACTTGGTTGAGGAGGGGACCTCTTTCAGTTTTCCGGAAGGTGCTTCACGGAAGCGAAGACGCATCCGAGCAGGGAAAGTAGCTGAAAAGAAGCCCCAAATCAACATGCCCAATTCAAAGAGCAGTGGAAATAAGGATAATCCAAATCCTCCTGGTTTTCGAAGTGCCAACTACACACAGGATTTCCCATCTCTCCCGGGGACATCCAGAACCCCCGATGCCCCGATTTTTAGAACAGAAGCCCCCTCTTCATCTGGGCTGTTCTCATTTGACGATATTGTGGAAGGTATTTTCAAGTACCTCGAAATGTCTGACCCTCTTAAAAGCATTGTTATGGCAATGCTTCCCACTGTGAAAACTTTTTTAAAGAAATTAACATTAAAGTGGCCCCTCCTTGCAGCTATCATTTCCTTCGATGGATAATTTGCCAAAAGAGGTCGGGGATTTGATCACTGTTCTGCAGTGGAATTGTCGAAGTCTTATTCCTAAACTGGAATCATTTAAATTTTTAGCTCACAATATCAGTTGTGATGCATTTGCTCTTTGTGAAACATGGCTTTCACCCGAAATCGATCTTCCGATTCACGATTTCAACATTATTCGGCTTGATCGTGAGGATTCACGTGGAGGAGGAGTACTTTTGGGGATCAAAAAGTGCTACTCCTTCTATAGAGTGAATTTTCCTCCAATTCCAGGTATTGAAGTTGTCGCATGTCAGGCTGTTATTAAAAATAAAAGCCTTTGCATTGCTTCCGTTTATATTCCTCCTAGAGCCTCAATTAACCAAAAACAACTTTCAGATACTTGTTCGGTTCTTCCTTCTCCGCGGTTGGTCATGGGAGATTTTAACTCTCACGGTACCGGCTGGGGAGAACTGTACGATGACAACCGGTCTTCTTTGATATATGACCTCTGTGACAACTTCAATATGACCGTTCTCAACAATGGAGAAATTACACGCTTGGCTGGTCCATCCTCACTTGGCAGTAGGTTAGACCTCACACTTTGCTCGAATTCATTATCGTTGGATTGCACGTGGAATGTGATCCAGGATCCCCACGGTAGTGATCATTTGCCTATTAAAATTTCGGTTGCCACCGGGCTCACTCCGCCGGAATCGATCAACGTCACGTATGATCTAACTCGTAATATCGATTGGACAAGGTTCAGGACAGCAATAGATGAAGCTGTTACAACGGTAGAAGGGCTTCCACCGCTGGAGGAATATAACTTCCTCTCCAACCTGATTTTGGAAAGCGCGCTTCAAGCACAAACTCGACCAGTTCTAGGAACGTCATTTCGCAGGAAACCTCCTTCCCCATGGTGGGATCAGCAATGCACCGAGGTTTACCGCAAAAAGTCCGACGCGTTCAAAGTTTTTCGTAGACGTGGAACACCTGAGCACTTCGAAAGGTACACGGCTCTCGAACGAGAATTTAAGAGCCTCATCAAGGCCAAGAAACGTGGTTACTGGCGACAATTCGTGGACGGGCTATCGCGTGAAACGTCGATGAATACCCTTTGGAATACGGCGCGAAGATTGCGTAACAGAATTACGAACAACGAGAACGAGGAGTATTCGGACCAATGGATCCTCAAGTTCGCGCGAAAAGTTTGTCCAGATTCTGTTCCAGCACAAATGTTTCCTCGCGAAACCACGAATTCGATAGATGAGATCAGCCAACCTTTTTCAATGGTAGAACTCTCTCTCGCACTCCTTTCGTGTGGCAATACGGCTCCAGGGGCTGATAGAATCAAGTTCAACTTGCTTAAGAACCTTCCAGACGTCGCTAAGAGGCGCATGTTGAACTTGTTTAATCAGTTTCTGGCTCTCAACATTGTACCGGATGATTGGAGACGAGTGAGAGTTATTGCCATTCGAAAACCTGGTAAGCCCGCGTCCGACCACAACTCCTATCGACCCATCGCGATGTTATCTTGTATTCGAAAGTTGTTGGAGAAAATGATCCTCTTCCGCCTGGACAAATGGGTTGAGACGAACAACCTGCTTTCAGATACTCAATATGGTTTCCGTAGGGGTAAAGGAACGAACGACTGCCTCGCGTTGCTTTCCACAGAGATTCAGTTAGCTTTTGCTAAAAAAGAGCAAATGGCTTCTGTTTTCTTGGATATCAAGGGGGCTTTTGATTCAGTATCTGTTGAAGTTCTCTCAGATAAACTCCACGCTTGTGGTTTTTCACCATTAATGAACAATTTGTTGTACAATTTGCTGTCAGAGAAACATATGAGCTTTTCTCATGGAACCTCTACAGCTTCTCGATTTAGCTACATGGGTCTCCCCCAGGGATCATGTTTAAGCCCCCTTTTGTATAATTTTTATGTCAAAGACATTGACGGTTGTCTGAGTGAGAATTGTACGTTAAGACAACTTGCAGATGACGGTGTAGTGTCTGTCACGGGACCCAATGGGGTCGATCTGCAAGGACCCTTACAGGATACCTTGGACAATTTGTCTACTTGGGCTCTCGAGCTAGGTATCGAATTCTCTACGGAGAAAACTGAGTTGGTAGTTTTTTCTAAGAAGCATAACCCTGCACAACCGAAGCTTCAAATTTTGGGTACACCGATAACTCATTCTATGTCATTTAAATATCTTGGGGTCTGGTTCGATTCAAAGTGCACCTGGAGATCCCACATTGAGTATCTGAAGCGAAAGTGCCAACAAAGGATCAACTTTCTCTGCACAATTACCGGGACCTGGTGGGGAGCGCATCCGCAAGATCTTCTAACGTTGTACCGGACAACGATTTTGTCGGTTATAGAATACGGTAGTTTTTGTTTTCAGTCAGCGGCTCGGTCGCACATCATCAAACTGGAACGTATTCAGTATCGGTGTCTTCGTATCGCGTTAGGTTGTATGCACTCGACTCATACCATGAGTCTGGAAGTGCTGACTGGCATGTTGCCACTCTCGGATCGGTTTTCAGAATTATCTCTCCGGCTCCTTACCAGGTGTGAAGTTATGAACCCCCAGGTGATCGAAAATTTTGAGAAGCTCCTTGAGTTGAATCCTCAAACTCGCTTCATGACTTTGTACCATTTGTACATAACTCAGGATGTCAGCCCTTCGCTGAATATTCCCAATCGTGTTTGCTTCTTCGACTTCGGAAATTCGGTTCATTTTGATTTATCCATGAAACAGGAGCTTCGTGGAATCCCAGAGCATCATCGTCCTATGATTGCTCCGGTGATATTTGCTGCAAAGTTTGACCTAGTTGATTCCACCAAAACGTTTTTCACTGACGGGTCTTTGATAGTGGACTCCGCTGGCTTTGGTGTATACAATGAAAATTATAGCGTCGCTCGTAAACTTCAAGCACCTTGTTCTGTTTTTGTCGCGGAATTGGCAGCAATTCATTTTTCTTTAGAAATTGTTGCCTCACTAACACCGGATGAATACTTCATTTTCACGGATAGTCTCAGTTCTATAGAGGCTATTCGCTCATTGAGGCCGGTAAAGCACACCTCTTATTTTCTTATGAAAATACGAGGTCTTCTAAGTGCTTTATCTTCACGTTCTTTTATTATCACCTTTGTATGGGTCCCTTCTCATTGTTCGATTCCTGACAATGAAAAAGCGGACTCGCTTGCAAGGGTGGGCGCTATGGAAGGCGATATTTATGACCGACAAATCGCCTTCAACGAATTTTTCTATATTTATCGTCAGTTATCACTCGATAGCTGGCAGTATAAATGGAGTAAAGGAGATCTGGGGCGATGGCTACATTCTATCACTCCTAAGGTGTCTAAGAAATGTTGGTTCAGGGGATTGGATGTGGGTCGAGACTTCATCCGTGTGATGTCTCGCCTCATGTCCAATCATTATTCTTTAAACGCTCATTTGTTCCGTGTTGGGCTGGGAGACAGCAATCTCTGTGAATGCGGACAAGGTTACCAGGACGCAGATCACGTTATTTGGTTTTGTGCTGAGCACCGTGGAGTCAGATCTGAGCTTTATGATTCCCTTTGGGCTCGAGGTAGACAACCCAATGTACCGATTCGAGACATTTTGGCTGCACGCGATCTGGAGTTTATGAAACTCATTTATGTGTTTTTGACTAACATTAGCCTTAGATTGTAGTTTGATTAACTTACTTGTTTAGGTTAAATTTTTGAGGATTGTGTGCATCGGTGTGTGATTGTGGTTGTGTGTGTGAGTGTTGTGTGTGTGTGTGAGTTAGGGAGGGGTTTTTTTTTTTTAAATTGAAAACGTTCAATTATAAAATTGTAATTTGAAATTCTAGATATAAGAAAACCATTGTTCCTTATGCTTTGTTTAAAATTTCCACCGCAATTTTCCCATCCATAAAATTGTAATTCCTATTAACCTCGAGACGGCCGCGAGTAATCGGTTCCACCCCCTTAACCTTAGTTCTAAGATAACTGATGTATATAAACATGAAAACTTGGCTCTGTAAAGTTGATTCGATTGAGCCTGTACAAATAAATGAATATTTAAAAAAAAAAAAAAAAAAAATAATCCCACCAAAAAGCCCCCCCGGGTTTTCTCCCCCCCACAAATAATTTCAAAAAAACCCCGACACGATCTGAAGAGAGCGCCCCCCCCCCGCCAACGACGCGCACGGGACCCACCCTCCCCCACCGATTGTTGATGTGGTGATGTCCCTCCTCAACAAAAAGGAGGAAAAACAAAACGCCCCCCCCCACAGGCCAATCTCGCTACTTAACTTCGACTATAAAATATCCCGTATTCTCAAGCAGCGTCTGGAGAGTGTAATGAGTACCCACGGTATTCTCACCGAGAGTCAAAAAATGCTCCAACTCCGGTCGCAATATCTTCCAGGCCACTCTTGCTTTGAAGGATCGCATCGCTCGGCTGGTCAAACATAAACAACGTGGTTTGCTGGCATAATTCGATCTCCGGCATGCTTTCAACGTCGTTGATCGATCGTTTCTGTTCCGTACCATGTGCTCGCTCGGGTTTAATCCGAATCTTATTAGTTTATTGAGTAAAATCGGAGACCTATCATCCTATCGTCTGCTCATAAATGGGCGCCTTTCGGTAGCTTTCCCCATCGACAGATCGGTACGCCAGGGAGATCCTCTCTCCTCGTTATCTACCTGCACCCATTACTCAAGCGGCTCGAGGAGATATCGTCGTCAATGACTACTGCAACGCATGCTAAACGTTCTATTGGATGGCGAAGACTCTCGATAGAGGAGCTAATGAGACCTCAACTGAAAAACATTGACAGAGTAAAGAAGACTAAAATTTTGAAACTATTCATAATATACGTCATCTTTATTATGCATACTAATAATGTGATTGACGTAGCCCCTCTAGAATTTGAATTGGCAAACGAAGTTTGATTAATTATTTTGTAATTAGTTTTTAACATCGGAAGAATAAAACAAATTTTACAAGTAAAAAAAAAACTGGGTTATTCGATTTGTTGGATCGTATCGTTGGAAGGAGAATCTTATGTTCCCGCGGGTTTCACGTTAGTGTCTCTGCTTACGGGTCCACCCCACCGTTTTAACCCGTCATACAGTGATATTGTGAATTCAGATCGGTGGCTCAATTTGATCTTGCTATTGAGTGAAGCTGCATCCAAGCCAAGGGCATGAAGGGATGGTGGCTACCATACATACCATACAAACGCATCATCACTGGAAACGTGTCTATGTGCTAAATTTCAACTCGATTGGATAAAGGGGAAGTTGGTTAACTAGCCCTCCCGAGATTTGCATTATCCGTGCAATCCCACGCGCAAACACCGGGCACAATCGAATTTAATTTAAAGGATTTGAAAATAAAAACAGCCGAGTTTCAGCGGGGACTCAGTGAGCAACATATTCCCTAGCAGAGTCCTACAGTGTAATCGGGGAATTCGTATATTAGTGCGTGATTAAAGTGTAAAAGTGGAGAAACGAACAAAAATACCTCGTATGCCGCACGCTCCCATTCGTTCGGCAGTTTCAGCTTTTCAATATGCACGAGAAGCGGAAGAGAGAATGCATGAAACAATCGTCTTACACAGGACTGCTACGACAAACATCATGATCGCGACCGAAAAACGGCAGAACGACTGCGCCATTTTGTCCATTCATTCCTTCGTTCTCGTTGTGCAAAGGTAATGCACAAAACGTACGCATTCACGCAGTCACGGGTGAAAAGCGATCCCTCTTCAAGCACTGGTCCCACGAACGTCTAACAGTGCCAACTTGGTCGCAGGTCGGAAGACTAACCCTCTGGCAGTGTTCACTTCAGCTCTTCAGGCTTGTCCATCCTTCCCTGACACAACATCAGTAATTCGCCCCCGCAGCCAACCGTTGCGCTTGCCTTCGTCGAATACGATCACCAAGTCACCGGGCTTCAAAGGTTCTACTGGTTGGAAGCACTTGGTACGTCGGGTTAGCGTAGGCAAGTATTCACGTACCCATCGAGCCCAGAACATGTCAACTGGGTATTGGGCCAACTTCCAGCTGTCTCGAATAGTCGCGTAGTCCTGTACCAGATCCCGGCTGGGTTGGTTGACTCCTTGTGTTCCGTAGAGCAAGAAGTGGTTGGGCGTGAGTGCCTCCTGTTCCACGTGTTCCAACGGAATGTACGTTAGTGGTCTCGAGTTGACGATAGACTCAGCTTCAAGCACCACAGTCTCCAATACTTCATCGTTGGGGTGATGTGGATGGTCTGCTATCGCCGCCATCGCCGCCTTCACCGACCTAACCATGTTCTCCCATGATCCTCCCATGTGGGCGCCTTCCCAGGCCTCCACACCCCCCCAACGTGCCCCCCCCCCCCCCCCCCCCCCACCGCACCGCACTCCGGCCTCCCCACACACTAAGGCCCCCCCCCCCGGCCCCCCTCCAACCGCCCCAAATCCCCCCGTGTGTAAATGTGATACTGAGTGAAACTTTTTCTCCACAAGGGTCTGATGGACCCCTGGCTACTCCCCTAGACTGGTCTAGCCACGGTGTCCTCTTGGGGTGGGCTCAAAAACAGCCTCTTTTCTGATAGTTTTTATCAGCGTCGTTTATGAATTATCATGTTCCTGGAAGAGACTGATTAATTTCGGTGGACTTGCTTCCCTCGTAGTTTTTGGGCTGAATTAACACATTTTTTACAGAACAAGAAAACAAGCGAAAGAAACACACAAAATGGAATGCAATATTTATATACTAGTCACGAATCAACTTAGTTCAGATAAGAATACAATTGATAAATTTATTTATAATAACTAATTTCTCATGAGAGCATTTTTTGATAGGAAATTTATTACCGTGCATCTCATGCATACTTGCGGTATACTCTTCATTGTCTCGTTAGAGACACTTTCTCGTAGCGGCCGATCGATGAACGGTGGTCGACATGCAGCAATCAGGAATAGTAGGGGTGATCCTTGAAGGCAACGACAGCGGTATGGCTTGGCATCAATATACCGTGCCTTGGCGACATTATTGTTTCGTTCCCATTCTTAGCTAGGAAACCACGGGTAACACTACTGCCAAAGTGTAGCGGTTAGCAAATGTTCCGCTGGTCCAGGGAGTGGTACTTTTCGCACGCGCACTATCACTTTGGGGGTCCTATCCAAGCGAGAAGACACCGTGAGCTGACGGTAACAGACTTTATTTAACATCATGTGCTTGTCGCTTCTGTCCACAATAAGCACTTTTTAACCGTCAGCTCGGACCCTTAACGATCGTCACAGTTCAAGTTATTGCACTATGCTCGCTCGGATTGATTCGGTACGATAATGACCAAGCCGGCTTAGCTCAATCAGGTTATAACTTTTATTCTCTTTTTAGGTGCCTTTTTATCCTGATCGTCCGTAGTGCAGCCGAGCAAAGGTTCTTACCACATTTAAACGTTCGATAAATTTTAATTTGTTGTGGTGTTTTAGCTGTAAGTTTTAATTCACTTGGTTTTAGTATTAAATTTAGTTTGTAAGTTTTAGACTTTACTTTGCACAAACTCGCGGAACTACGAAACACAATGGACGGGCGTATTCGCAGGTGTAACCACAATTCTTCACTCCTCTAGACCAGATAAAATAAGAAGGTTGGTGATGTATTTTCTTTTAATTCAGATTTGAATTCAAATAATTTTAAGAGACTAGATTGCATGCATAATCTGTATATATTTTAGACCCTAAGTTCTTGTTTTCTTTAACATTCTTCACGCATAATTTAGTTTGATAAATAGTGTATATATTCTTTTCAATAAATAATTTAATGTTCATAAATATCTGAATGTAAATAAATATATTGATAAATAATGTAAATATTTTAATAACTAATGTAAATAAATATTTGAATAAATAGTGTAAATAAATATTTGGATGAATAATGTATATAAATATTTCTTCATCAGCACCAACCAGGAGGTAAACAAACAATTACATATATATTTACAAGTTTGGACACAAATTTCATCTTTTATTTACGATAATTGTTTATTTGCACCCTAAAACTATTATATACAAAATAAACATCAATCAAACATATAAATATGGACCAAAGACATTTATTTCATACATAGACATTTAATGATAAATTAGTAAACAAACACACGTACATATATTTACAATTCCTCTTTTGTGCTCTGAGCTAAATTGGCCCAAAAACCAAGAGATCTTATTGTAACCCTCAAGTGACGGGTTACAAGATTAAGGAGGTCGTGATCCGATCGAGAGAGGTTCAATGGGGCAACCTTGGTCTATGCGGCTATCAACGTGCATATTGGAATCCCATTGCTTATACTCCGAAGATACGCGGTGCAGGCATATGCGTTCTCGCTGGCATCGACAAAGATATGAATTTGGGAATGCTCCAGTGAAGCCACGGCCCCTGCGAAGAAACTTCTTGGTACACTGACTTCGCTTATTTTAACCAGCAATCCAATCCACTGGTGCCAATCTTCCAGTATTTCACCATTGATTGGTACATCCCAGCCTAATCCTGTCCTCCCGATGCGCTGCATGAGTATCTTCCCGTGGACCGAGAAATAGGCTACCAATCCTATCGGATCAAACAGAGACATGATCGTCCGTAGGACTTGGCGTTTAGTAGGTGCATCCTGACTCTCCACAATGTTCCGAACCAACCTCCTTAAGGCTGATTTCAAAACTGAACACGTCTTCAAATGAATGCTTTTGTTTCACCTCATTAATCAACTTTACCGCTTCATCTACCGTTTCAACACTGTCCAGATAGTCATTGATATTGTGGTTTCCTGATTATGGTTCTGGCTTTCGCATCAGGGAAAACGTCTGCGTACTCTTCTGCATTTCTGCTTTCTAAATACTGCGCGATGCATTTTGAGAGCACGCCGCGCCAAACGTGGCTACATCCATCACGAAAATCTGCGGAGGTTGTCCAGGCCGTTCTTGAAATATGAACTTCCGGACCCGTTTATCCCTCTGCCGGATCAGGAATTGCGGAAACATTTCCTTTATGTCTCCACTGAATGTGATTGCGCTTTTGCCGGAAACGTAATAGAACGGTCGTTAGAGCAGTCAGCATGTCCGGCCTCTTTAGCATCATATCGTTGAACGAAACGCCATTTACACGAGCTGCAGCATCCCAAATCAGTCGCACCTTCCCTGGTTTATTCTGGTTTTCACTACCCCAAGCGGTAAATACCAGACGCGTCCAGGTTCCGTTGACTCCCATTCCGAGGCTGTTATCCGATGGGCGTACCCCTTTTCGAGATACTCCGCTATCTGTGTCCTCACATTCGCATCGAGGTCGGGATCCTTCGATAATTTCCGTTCCAGTGATTCCATCCTTCGCACTGCCATTGGGTAGCTGTTTGCGAAGACGTGGCTGGTCACAGCGCCATAGCAATCCGGTCTCCAATCTGCCGTCCACCCTTCGAGTAGTTTCCTCGGAGAATCTTCAATGCACGTTTGTCTTCCTCCGACTGAGGACTGACTTTGATGCTCGCCTCGTCTACGACCAGGAACCACCTGAACATATCGTAAAGGTCTGCTTCCTTCTCACCTTGCTCCACGTGAGCATTCACGTACTCGTCAATTCTCTGTTCGGTGGTGCATCGACCATATTTGACAGGGAGTGCACTAATTAACTTAGCATTGTCTACGCCGATTATCAGCTGAGGAACGACATTAGCGTAACACTGCACAGGCAGTTTTCTCAGATGTGGGTGCACCTCGCAAAGTTCCTCGTAAACGACAGTCTGACTGAGAAGTTTCAACTGCTCTACCGTCATCTAGCTCTTAGTGGAAAACTCCTCTCCTTTCCCTCCCGTCCTTGAGATAGTTATTTCAATAAGTTGCGATCCTTTCTCAATCCTGGTCACATCACCAGTCCAGCATAGACACAATGCTTCACTAGGCCCTTTTACTCCCAGCCGGTTTGCCACTTCAACTTCCAACATGGTTGAGGAAGATCCGTCGTCGAAGACGCTCTTCCCGTTACCGTACAATGTCACAGGCAGATAGCGCAGCAAAGCAGACGTAGTAAGGGAATGGTGATGCTGGTGTGCGACATTTGTGTTGGCTGATGATGATGATGGTGAAGGAGTATTTGTGTTTGGTTTCCTCACGTGCAGTAAAGGATGATGGCACATGCGACAGTCTCCGACTCCGCACTCCTGCTTGGAGCGACATGGCCATGTTCGATGGGGAATCAAGCATAGCCGACACAATCCGTTCTGTCGGTTCTGTTGTTGTTACAAGTGGCTGCTTTGGTGTACTACTTTTTACTACCTCAACAATAAGCTGCAACCCTACCTCCATGCTACATTTACTAGTTCTCACCTGGTTCATCGAAGACTGACCCGTCACTGTTCTAGTGGGTTTACTGCCGTGTACTGTTATTTCTCCGATGCATCCATGTGCCCTGTATATGTGTCTCGATGACGAAGAAGAAGCCACTGCGCCTGACTGTGCACTAACAGCAGAATGGATCTGCACTGGAGTCACGCCATCGTTAATGAACGGTACTATGGTCTGACCAACCGCCACTTTAGATGTTTCAGTTGTAGCATTATCCTTGGACCCGGTAGCGACTGAAACATCATCTTCCTGCTGCTCCGGTACTTGTAGCTCGTTCATTTCAGCGATGAATTTTCCCTGTTGTAGCACTGCACTGTTGCTATGTGGCACGTCGACTACACCATCCGTATGGCTTGTTACGGCGATTTCCGATGCGATTAACACTGGAACCTTCGATTCATTAACTGCACCAATCCATCTTCAAGTGTTCTCCCGCACAATCCTGGAATTTACTTTGCTTCTTGTGCTACGACTTTCTTCTTCTTCACGCAACTGCTCTTCGAGTGCTTCGAACCGCTGTTTATCAAATTCCGCCTCTACCCGGCGACGCAATCGTTGAAACTTCTCGGCGTCCTCTAACTCCTTCAAACGGGTTTGTTTTTTGGCTTCCAACTGCTGCATCTTCAGAGATAATCGAACTGCGCTTATACTGCTACGTGAAGTCGATCGTGAACTAGATCAGGAATGTCTGCTTGTCCGATGTGATGATATGGTGACAACATCTTCTGCCTCGACGCACCTCCTGCAGGTGAAACTCCGATCGGGATCGGCAATCGAGTCACTTACTCCAGCACAAGAGAAGTGTATATAGTTGTCACATTTGTCGCACTGAACAAGATTATCAACTTCGTCCGGTCGATCACACAGCACACAATGGCTTGCCGGATTCATACTGCCGGAAATTTGTACGCGGTTATCCTAACAACAAATCTATATCAAAATCTTTGAAGATTTTGTTCGGGAAGAAACTCTATTTTGCGGGACGGAAAGGAAACACCTATTTTGATAGCAGCTTTGCACAGCTTCAAAGCTGAAATGTATTTTCCGTTTGTTCGAACTTAACGACAAAGTAGAAAAAAAACTTACATTTTGGTGTTCTCGTGTGCCTCACGAATTTGGTAATAAAACACTGGATTACACACGCTGGGTCTATCTAGAATACTGCTGTTAGCATACATTTCACATTAATTTTTGAATATTATTTTCCTCACCTCCGCAATACAATCTTCCTTAACAAACTTCTTTCCTTCCTTTAAACTACTTAATTAAATTTTCCTCGTTGCAAATTCACGATTAAACTTCCTACTTTAATAGCTTTTATTTCTTCTCAACCTGCTTCTATTATCCTTTCTTTCCATTACTGTTGTTGATTTTCGTTCTTCTGACATTTCTTCTCTGCCGCCACTGCTCTGACGGATCGGACAACATGACAGCTGCCGTTATGCTTGACTGCGTAAACGTATAGGGCGTAATCGGGACTCACTTTTCGACCGGTAACGCTTGCACGGTGGGTTTGTCAACAGGCATCAACGATCCAGCAGCAGTAAATTCGGAGTCCGTAGGAGTATGACCACGTGTCTGGGACGGGTCTAATAGCAGCAGCAGCGAACCACCACCGATGACTCATCGGAAGTAAACGGTGACAAATCGTGAGTAACATTCATGTTCATTCTTTTTCCCATGCGCATGGTGAATTTTGCCGACAGTTGCGTTCTTTCGCTAGCGTGGCATCCGTCCAGCTTATGCGTCGGTAATTATAATCGGCAACATCTATTGCTACTCAGCCAAATGAACACCATTGTCGCACCGCATATAGAATTAGCAAGCACACGAAGAATTGAAAACAAGTGAGATAGTGAGGGAAAGTTATGATAGGCCTAAATGAATTTGTCGATAAAGAAGTTAAATTAGAGAACAAACTTAGACAAGGATGAAAATGGGAGAAACTGAATTTTTCAATGTCGATGCGTTCAATAAATAAGTAACCAATAAAAAGAGTGTTTCCACTTGTGCTAATGGGAGAGGTCTAGAGAGGTAAAGATAGATTTTTTTCACGTTTTCGGTTGTCTTTTTCAGACATTTTGGTCATTTCCTGGGAAGGTTGGCTCTGAATCCAATCAAAGGACAGATCTTTAATCGAACAGGAATCTGTTCGAGGTGCTTGGGAACAGATTTTCCCGTGATGATATCAATCGCGAATGAAATTTTTTCATCGGTTTGAATCGGTTTTACGGATCTCGTTTACCTATTTGCACCACCTTTTTTTTCGAGCAACATTCCGTTTCCTTGATCAACCAGCTTGTTTCTCGCCCTTAGATTTGGGAAAAACGTGAACCCTCCACTGAAGGGTCTCAATAAGGTCGGGTAACAATTAGTAAAATCGAGCAATTTTCTTTGAATTCCACTAGAAACAGCTTATCTTTTTTTTACAGATAGGCCTATTTTGTCTGCGACATACAGAATTTTTCAGCGTCGACCACTCTTAATTATTTCACTTTCAACTATATCACAATCAGAAGCAGTTGTCTTTTCCTTACTCTGTCCTTTACAATATTTTAACCCCTTAAGTAACAGTCGTTAGTGGAGTGCTTAATTTATTACTAAGAGTGATTATGACACATTTCCTATCGTTTATATACGTAAGCTATACTTGCACTTCTCATCAAATATAAGTATTTCATTCAGATATGGTACATAGTTTGAATCATTCCTGATTAACATAGAAAATGTCATGTCAGAGATTATATTTGAAATGTTTAAATATATAATATAATTAGTTGAAAAACAATAAGAAAAGCAAAGATCCCAGTTATAATCCTCGACGAAAATCATCTGATACATGACTAGAATGTGACTTTTTGTCATTAAAACTAAATACCTGTCGTTGATCAATAAAATATGATTCAATCCATGTAAGAAACCTACTCGTATCAACAGTTCCTTTTTTTTCACTTGAAAAGTAAGAGAGTAACGCATTTGTACTCAGTACAGTGATTTGAACATGTCCCATATAATAATATTTAGATTTGCTGCATCCAAAGCAATTTTATTTTATAATGCATCGATTCCGTCATAGAAAGATAGTTTATTTAAAACTCCGTACCAAATTTTCTTAATCTTGTTTCACTTTCATGTAGGTTGAAAATACTTCACTTACGCAAAATGTTTTAAAAGTATATTTGCATATAATGCAAAATAAAATGAGAGAGTTGTCAACCATTCACCAATCCCGTTGAATGAAAACTTCCCTGATTAATCTAGAAAATAGAAAAGAGATCAAGTGAAAACTTTTGCAAAGAAATAATAATTAATTTTCCATTTTCATTTTTGAACAGGCCGTCAGATAAAAACCAAAGCAATAATAATTCTTCAAACGTTACTTGAAGCGTTTTCTTATTAATAAATACAGAAATCAAAGCTGGAATAAACTTCAAATCTCTACTTGCACAAAAAGGAGAAGCTCGACAAAAACATGAACCAAACGCTGCTGCGGAGAAACTTGTCCCTTTCTTCGGGACGAAAATGAGAAGATTTCCACCAAAGCAAAAAAGCAAGGCAAGGTATCATGGAGCAGAGCGGGTGAATGAGAAAAAGTTTGTGAGGTGCAAAAATTAATAAGATTATAATTTAATTCACATGGGAAATTTTGAACTTCTCGTGATTCTTATCTATTCGCTTAATTTTCTGAGCTTTTCGTGGCATTTTACTCTGGCACAACATCCGGAACACAGAGACACGCGACATTTTCGTCTGAAGGGGAAAGAGATCACCTTAGAAATCTAAAAAGCCACCTCCCTCATTTTATTCACCCGCTTTTACAAGAACGAACGTAATTGCGGACTCATGAATTGTGAGTCCCACTGTCAATTCTTAGGTTGTTATTAAGTACGTATCATTAAGTTGTTATAATTATTAATGTGTTTTATGTAATTGTTGAAGCTTTCTGGCACAAATTTGAAATAGTAGCCAAACAAAATACAAATAATATCAACTGTCGAACGTTCATTCGATTTATTACCCTTTGCTTTACCTCCGATGTTCGATATCGGAGTATTATTATAATGGTAAAAACTACACCGTACAATGGAACATTATTAAAATGGTAAAAACAAAGACGTAGGCCTACGTCAAAATATATTAAATCTCAGCACGCTCAGCAATCTCGTAGCTCTTACATATGTTTTAATTTTTCAGGTGATAGTTTCAATAATAATTTCATATTCCAAAATATAATATATAATAAAATTATAACAAAACATATTCCTATGATAAGCGAAGGACCTGAAAGCAGCAAAATACAGAACATCAAAGTGCAGGACAAAACATAACGAAAATTAAGATTAATGTGTGCTAGATATGATGGGAATGCTCAAAAATACTAAATTGTAAACAAAACCACATTAATTCTCTGATATTCAAGCCAGCTACTGTGTATTGTGACAGTGAATTAATAAATATCTTTTTGTAAAAAGTGAATAATTTTTACAATTTATTTTGCGATATCTAAGTTGCTACTGATTTGAATTAACCCTGTTAACTGCTGTTAAAATATATAATGTCTTATCGGACAGATTAAAATAGGGAGATACGAGGCGAGATACGACAGCCATAATCTCGTTATTTCATTGATTGAAAAAGCAAGGAAAAGTTAAATTACACCTCAATTGATCACTTAAAAAAACCGAAACACTTTTTCAAACAATCTCTAGTAAACGCGAGCAAAATCCTTTAAATTCCACTAGAAAAAGCTTATCCATTGACAGACAAGCTTATTCCGTCTGCGACTTCTTCAGTGCCGAGTGGTCGACTTGAAGAGAACATCGCAGTAGGTCTAGTATTTAAGGGCTTACGCTGAAGCATCCTCGACGGCAGCCATTACCTCAAAATTTAGAATTGATCAGAATCTGTACTAGATATTGAATATTTCATCACATCAATTCTATGCTTACTGGCTGTGAGCAATCTGATAGAGTTCGATTCGATGTTAATTCACTAACAATATAGATTTATCAATTTGAAATAGCGACGTATGTTTGCGAGAGAGATAAAAGATAGGAAAACATACTTGGAGCTGCAATTCACCTTAAAGTAGATTCACTTTAAAGTGATTTTTCTGAAAAATTGAAAATTATATCCATAGCGATCCTTCTTTAACAGCAATATTTGAGCCGCATAGCTATAGGAACGAACAGAGTTGACAAACCGTAGCCACATTAAAAAAAATGTACTCAAAATTGGAATAACTCCGGCATAATTTATATTATCTGAAATACTCATATCATATTATTTTAAATTTTTAAATTGATTTGCTATGGACCATATTTGGAAGATTGTGGATCATTTTCACACCTATTGTGGATGATTGGCGAATGATTTATGGAATATTTTTATTAATTTATTGATCATGTGCATATATTTTGATTCACAAAAGTTACATCCTATGAACCAATTTTAGAAGTTTAAGGAATGATATTGAACCCTTTATGGAACATTTGCAATATGTTTATGGGTAATCCGTACACTTTTATTCATTGTCCTTCAGATATATAAATCGGTACATTTTTAATATTTTATCGTTAAAATTTAGTATGGATCAGATTGCTGTATTTTATGGATCATTTTAATTTTTTTTATAGATTTTCATCAGAGCCTTTTAGGTTAAAAATACGTATTTTATGGAACGAATTTCGATTCTTCATGGATCATTTCTTCAGTTTAAAGGTACAAGAATGGGTCTGCTGAGTCACAGTATATCATTTGTCGTCTTTTGACATTATTATTTATTAGTTTCACATCATGCCACAGAGACTGGCGCTGCAGTCTATCTTTTCCAAATGAAGTTCTTGAGTTGCTGCCTTGGGCCAAATTTCTCATTATGTAATTTTTCGTCTTTTTGTCATTATCAGATTAGTTCCAGATCTTGCCGAATGTGATAGCGCTGAAGTCTTCAATGTATAAGAAATAGGAGTTTGATACTGCTAATACATGGAATAATACATTGCTAATACATTGGAATTAAAAAATGAAGAGAAAGATTAAATAATTGTTGATGATGTTTTAGATGGATGGGAAATGTATTTTTCGATCAGAAAAGTGTCCTACTTCCTAGTGAATTTTATGGGACTGACGCTAGTCGGAAGTGAGAGTGGCGGTCATTCCGATTGAGTTATACATCAGTCCTACGGTCTTGCTGTGAGATGATAATGGGAGGTAAATCCATTTAGTGAATTATTCAGAAAAAATAAATTATTGTCTTACTTCATAATTACTGCAAAAATTTCATCAGGCAAGGCTATTCAATGTAAACTAAGCGATCGATTCAGCATCTGGTGGTGAGAAGAAGAACTTTGGAAAGAGTTTCGAGCATGATGTTGAGTATAAATGTTTGCTTTTGATAAGCTATACAATGGGCATACATTTCGATTTTGAATTTTATTTTCGAAAATATGCTTATCAATATAATTACCCCAGACAAAAAGACTTTTTCAGTTGTACAGAATCTTTTTAAAGTTGACTTCATATGCAGTTTTCATATTAAATATTTGTACCTTCACGTATACGTCAGTTCTCTCAAAGTGCCTTCGTGGTTGCGAATAAGAAGACTTTAATGGAACCGTGACTGATAAAAAATAACGTGGTGACTGAAAAATTCAACTAGTACAATTGTTGGCGCACTTCTCGGCACCAAGGTGGTGGACTGTATATCACGGAATGCGATGGACACACTTGGTTATGGAAATAATTAAACTCCTTCTTCTGCCTTGAAAAAGGCAGGAATTGGTTTCCAAGGAAGTGTGCCCAATCAGCTACTGTCGTCAAGGTAGAATGCAAGCAGCAGACTCGGTGCGGGTCGACACAATCGAACACGTCCAAAACGAAGTTGGCTAGAAAGTGCCACAACGAAACGTCAATTTTTACTTTTGGGTTATTTTCTATTTTATTTCCGATGTTAATGGTTCGCGGTACAAAAGTAGACTGAATGCAGACATGAGTTTTGGATTTGATTTATACCCACTCGCACGAGACCAAATAAAACAAGAAGTGGAGCTACGGTGTGCACAGATCGCAAAATGTGTTGTTTCATCTCCATGACTACCTGATAGTGGTTAAATGGGCGTTGCTGCTTCTGATGTTGTGGATCGTTCAATTTCAGTCTCCGGAGCGGACGGTTTGGTCGCGAACATAATCCCCCCAGGCTGGGAAGAATTTACTGAATTGTTGGGTTCATTCTTATTGTCAGCAATTGGAAGAACGGTCAGCTTGTACACCGCTCGTCTGTAGATGGATCCTTCGATGTTTACATCCACTGCTCGCACCAACTTGTCGGAACCAGGAAAAACATTGACGATCCTTCCCATTTTCCAGCATTGCGATGGGATATCCTTCTGCTCAAGTAGTGCGACCCATGCCATGGCGAATGGTTGACTGTTGTTGGCGGTTTTCCCCCTCGGTTGCAGATTCAACAAGTAGTCGCGGCTCCATTGTTTCCAGAACTGTTCACGAAGGCACTGCAGATATTGCCACCTAGACAAACGATTGGTTGGAATTTCATCGTAGCTGGGCTCGAGTGTGGCTATCAGAGACCGATCAATTAGAAAATGGCCTGGTGTCAATATTTCGACGTCTGGATCCGATGTTGAACAGAAGGGCCGAGAATTCATTATAGCCTCGACTTGGCTAAGAACCGTGGCATGCTCTTCAAATGTCAAGGTAGCTGTTTTCAGGGTCCTCTTCAGGTGATACTTTGCTGTCTTGACTGTGTTTTCCCAGAGGCCGCCAAAGTTAGGAGCTTCCGGTGGGAGGAATGTCCAGGAGATCTCTTTTGGAAGGCAGAAGGATGCTATCTCGTTGACGGCATTGCGGTTTTGGAAAAGGATATATAGCTCATGTAATTCAGACTTGGCCCTCTTAAAGTTGGAGCCATTGTCTGGAATGAAGTTTTCGGGAAAGACCCCAAATTCGCTGCATAATCATTTTTGAAATGATGGTAACAGGCGTCACAAGGTCCAGTGGATCAAACAGTCTTCCAATTTCGGATAACACCATTCGCTTTGTGGCTTGGTTGACTTCCTGATCGGTTTGACTGGTAATGAAGACAAATTCGTTGCGGTGTGGACTCCAGACTAACTCCAATGTCTTCATCACATCAAGTACGGTGTTGATCAAATGTACTAATTTTCCACGGTCGAGTTCTGGAATATTTTCTAGGACTTCTGCATTGTTGTAGCTCCATTTGTGGACGGGGAAACCAACCCGTTCAAGTAGTTGTTGGACTTTGATTTGACTTTTATAGCTTCCTTTACGGTGTTCGCGCCGGAGATGACATCATCGACGTAACAATCCTGGCGGAAGATTCGGACGGCTAGTGGGAAGGGCTCGCCTTTGTCATCACAAAGCTGCACCAGACATCAGATTGCCAAGCGGGGAGCTGCATCTTTCCCATAAGTCATAGTTGTGAGTTCCAGGACGCAGAGAGGTTCTTCCGAGCTTGACCTCCAGAAAATACGTTGGAATCGTGCGTGTTTTGGTGCCATGCATATCTCAGCCGATACATTTTTAATACGTCGGCCGTGAAGACGATTTGATACTTCCAACAACGTAGCAAAGTGCTGAAGATGTCGCTCTGCAATGTGGCTCCAATTAACAAGCCGTCATTTAGTGATTTGTCGTACCGGGAATTCTTTAGCGGAAGCATCAAAAACCACTCGAAGTTTTGTTGTTGAGCTTGGTGGATGTAGGATGGCTTGGTGTGGCAGATAATACACTTGTTCATTGGGAACATCATCGGATTCGCTTATCTCTCGACAATGTCCCAGTTCTTCATATTCATCGATGAATTGACAATATAGTTGTTTCAACTCTGGGTTCTTCTTGAATCTTCGTTCTAATGAGAGGAACCGACGCATGGCCAGATTTCGATTGTCTCCTAGCTCGTGCACTGTTTCACAAAATGGCAAACTTACCACATATCTGTCGATCTCATCTCGAAAATGAGTGGATTTGAACACCGTTTCACACTCATCTTGTTCGCTGGGATGTGATGCTGATTCCGCAATTTCTTCCAGCTCCCAGAACTGATGAAGAACTTCAGAAGTAGGATCCGTAATGGCAGCTAAGCACTGCTGGGAGGTTGACTCGTCATCAATATTGCCTGCAACAACCCATCCGAAATGAGTTTCTTGCAGTTCCGGTAGCTTATCACTCAGTTGAAGGCGACCCGTCTTCAGCAGTTTCAAAAATGGGAGATACCAATTAACATATCGATATCGGACGGAACATGGAAGTTGGGGTCCGCCATCGGTAGGTCGGTGTTGAGTGGCCACGATGAAACGTTAATTTTCGCAGCTGGGATAGTTCCTGTTATCTCAGGAACTACGAGGCATTCGATTGTTGTAGAGTAGTCAAAGTTATTGGACTCCACATCCACCAACATCTTTTCCTTGGCGTAGGTTTTAGCACCACCGATTCCAGCGATAGGTACACGTGTAGGTCTTGTGTCGGTAGTCAAGCGATCAGCCATTGCCTTGGAAAGCAAGTTGACCTGGGATCCGCTATCCAACAAAACACGGCAGGGAGTTGTGCATCCTCGAGAATCCTTGATTCGCACCACAGCAGTCATTACCATCACAGTTTTAGCAACCTTGGAATGGTTACAGGATAGTACGGTTTCGATGTCTTGCTCCGAATCCGAATAATTCTCCGAAAGGTTTTGGTTGACTGGCTCTTCATTTTGGCTGATAAATGCCATTTCCACCGCACTGGGAACTGTCTCTTCATGTAACAGAGTGTGGTGTCTTCGTTGACAGCGGGAATACGTCTTTTTTGATGAACAATCGATGGATCGATGACCAGGACGTAGGCAGTTGAAGCAGATTCTCAAGTCTTTCGCTTTTTTAATCCGCAGCAGCGGTGATAATTTATTGAACTCCGGACATTCAAAATGGCGATGAGAGCCTCCACATACCTGACAGGTACTGCTGGCATGCACAGTAGTCACGGTGTAGACCTTCTGGTTGGTTGGTTTCGAAACCTGATGATATCTTGGTAATGTTTCTTTAGGAGTCATCTGGTGCCGGTTTTGGAACCGTTCCAATACCTGGCATTCGCTTCGGCAAAAAGGCCACAGTTTCTTCGTACTGGGGCAGCTTGGCATGCTGCTGTGTCCTTTCCCATAACTGGAGTGTTTGATCGTCCAATCGTGAGGTGAGGATCTTCGTGAGGATAAGACCAGATAGTTTATCGACTACCAGTCCCTGGTACTCGAGTCCGCCAACATGTCGGTTGAATGCCTTCACTAGCTCGAGCAAGTTTTTATGGTTGCGTTTGGTCATCGGTTTCATCTCAAGCAAGCCTTCAAGATGCGTATCGACGATTACTCTCGGGTTTTCAAATTGGTCGCTGAGTTGTTTCCACGTTTGTTGGAAATTGTTGTCAACGATAATCTTTGCCGTAATCCAACCAGAAGCATCACCCGTAAGCGCCTTATCTAGGTGATGAAGTTTCACTGCATCGGAATCAGTGCCGCGTCCGACCACATCCTCGAACATTGTGCGAAACTTCGGCCAATTCTCCACCTTCCCGTCGAATGTAGGAACTGGAGCTCGCAGTGATTGCTGCTGGATGATTACGGATTGTTGTGCACTTCCAGCCCCGGCAGGGGAAATGGTTTCGTTGAGTAACTCCAGCAATGCAAGCGTATTGGTGTGAAGTTCGTCGAACGTGTCCAGGGCTTCATCTTCTTCAGAAATTTCACTCGAAGCAGTCGCAGCAACTATCGCTTGATGAATCGAAATGAACTCGTTGTAATGAAGGTCGAGCTTTTTCGAAAAAACCTTTAGCAGCGACGCACTGACTTTGTTCGGATTGTCCTCAGCTTCTTCAAGCGCACGGCTTATTAAACTCACTTTGGATTGAACTTGCTGACGTTGATGAATTAGTAACTGCTTGGGATCATCTTCCCCCTTCTTGGATTCTTTCTTCGGCGTTTGCTTCTCTTTCGGTGTATGGTTCACTTTCGGCATTTTGCCAACTCAGTTTTTACGTTAGAAGAAATTCGATGTTGACCCGTTGATTGGAAATCCGGCTCGAAGGACCATATGTTGGCGCACTTCTCGGCACCAAGGTGGTGGACTGTATGTCACGGAATGCGATGGACACACTTGGTTATGGAAATAATTAAACTCTTTCTTCTGCCTTGAAAAAGGCAGGAATTGGTTTCCAAGGAAGTGTGTCCAATCAGCTACTGTCGTCAAGGTAGAATGCAAGCAGCAGACTCGGTGCGGGTCGACACAATCGAACACGTTCAAAACGAAGTCGGCTAGAAAGTGCCAGAAGGAAACGTCAATTTTTACTTTTGGTTATTTTCTATTTTATTTCCGATGTTAATGGTTCGCGGTACAAAAGTAGACTGAATGCAGACATGAGTTTTGGATTTGATTTATACCCACTCGCAGAGACCAAATAAAACAAGAAGTGGAGCTACGGTGTGCACAGACTGCAAAATGTGTTGTTTCATCTCCATGACTACCTGATAGTGGTTAAATGGGCGTTGCTGCTTCTGATGTTGTGGATCGTTCAATTTCAGTCTCCGGAGCGGACGGTTTGGTCGCGAACAGACGATGAAGATTTTCTGACAAATACTCGTCCATGTTTGCTTTCACAAAGGAAACTACCATTGTTTTATACATACCGACATAGGGTAAAAACGTCATATTGATCAGCACAAAGCACCGGGATAATTTGATTGGCAAAGATGCAATGAAGGTATCGTATGATTATTATTATAATTATTATTATCCGATTTCATTTCACTTCTCAGCATGAAGCTGGAAACTTTCACCTACCCCCGGGCGTCTGGGGACCACAGGGGGTTAGGCTCGGTGGATACAGTAGTCAGGTTTTTACATCCTATTGGGTCTGCTTCAATGTTGGATTAGTTATGATGATTCAGGAACCTCCGGCCTATACTACAGGTCCCAAGAATCACTGATTTCTGAATGCTGTTCAGCTCCTTTCGTAGCTCCAACTCTTCAAGGGAACGTATAAGGGAACGGGGAACAATTGTGGTCGCCGAGATTATTACCAAAACTATACGGACCTCCTTCAAATGCCACACCTGCCTCAACTCCTCCGCCAAATCGTGGTATTCGTAATCTTGGTAGAGAACGTTGAATAGACGTTGCGATCCAGCGGTACAGTGACATCGATGAGAGTTACACTCTTCTTCCTTTTGTCGTAGATCAGGGCGATTGGCATGGATGACGACATCAATTAGGATCTCGCGATCCCAGTACAGCTTTATGCAACTATTTTCCAGAACCGGGTCTGGCAGGTACTTGTAGTAGGGCACTGGTGCATCCAATTGTGCTTCAGTGCAAGTTGTTGGTACATAATCTTGGTGACATCATTGTGATGACCGAGATAAAGGGTGGTACGGTCAAAATTTGGTCAAGGGAAAACGCGTGTAAATCGGTGAAATCGTTTATTTAAAAAATCAAATTAAATTTCTTTTTCAAGTTCAATTACTATAAAATTCAGGAAAAATATTCAGCTAGGCTTCCGCTTTTCCAAATCCGAATTGCCGGGCCTTACGCTTGACCCCTGCCATCAGATTTTGTACAGCCACCTTGTCCACCTTCTTCGCCGCAGAAAGCCAGTTTGCCTTGAACTGCTGCTCGTCCTTAGCAGTTTTTTTGGTCTTCTTTAGGTTCCGCTTGACAATAGCCCAGTATTTCTCAATTGGGCGGAGCTCTGGCGTGTTGGGAGGGTTCTTGTCCTTGGGGACCACCTGCACCTTGTTGGCGGCGTACCACTCCATGGCCTTTTTACCGTAATGGCAAGATGCCAAATCCGGCCAAAACAGTACGGAACAACCGTGTTTCTTCAGGAAAGGCAGCAGACGTTTATTCAAACACTCTTTCACGTAAATTTCTTGGTTGACAGTCCCGGAAGCTATGAAAATGCTGCTTTTCAAGCCACAGGTACAGATGGCTTGCCAAACCAGATATTTCTTTGCGAACTTTGACAGTTTCGTGTGCTTGAAAATATCTGCTACCTTTCCCCTTCCTTTTGCCGTATAAAACTCCTGTCCCGGAAGCTGCTTGTAGTCGGCTTTGACGTAGGTTTCGTCGTCCATTACCACGCAGTCAAACTTCGTCAGCATCGTCGTGTACAGCCTCCGGGATCGCGCTTTGGCCGTCGTATTTTGTTTATCATCGCGATTTGGAGTCACTACCTTCCTGTTAGTCGATAGTCCGGCTCGTTTTTTGGCTCGATGCACGGTTGTAGACGATACACCCAGCTTATTTGCAGCATCTCGGAGAGATAGGTTAGGGTTTCGCTTGAAACTACCGGCAACTCTCTTTGTCGTCTCAGCGGCTTCCGGTTTTCGATTTCCCCCCGATCCAGACTTCCTGGCTGTCGACAAACGTTCCCCAAACACTTTAATTACATTTGTAACGGTTGATTTGGCAACTTTTAGCGATTTTGCCAACTTTGCGTGCGAGTAGCTCGGATTTTCGCGATGCGCGAGCAAAATTTTGATACGCTGCTCTTCTTGCTTGGACGGCATTTTGACAACTGAAGAGTGAATTCCAAAATCAAAATAGGAGCAACATTCTACACACACACACCTTCAAAATGAGGGGTGTTCAGGTTTTTTAAATGCAAAATTGAAAGAAATACGTCAAGTTGATATTGACCAAATTTTGACCGTATCGCCCTTTACGCTACTTCTACCAATGCTTGGCAGCCAGCAACAACATGTTTGATCGTCTCTCCTACTGCGTTGCACTTTCTACAACGGTCTTCTAGTTCTTCGTGCAATATGTATCTGCGATAGTTCTTCGTCACAATAACCCGGGTTTCGATGGCTAACATGAAGCCTTCAGTCTCCGAGAAGAGATCATCTCGCACCAGCCACGTATTCGACGCTACTTTGTCGACAAGCGCTTGTTTCAACTGATCAGGATGCGTCCCATGCAGCTCCTTCAGCTTCCTCGATGCAACTTTATCGTCGATAGCTTTTAAGTCGCAGCCCAGCTGATAGTCCTCCTGCGCCAGATGGAGGGCGCTGAACCCATGGTCTGCTTCACAAACAACACGGTAGACTTTGTGACGGTTCGAGCTTTCTACGAAGTATATCCGCAACTGCTGGATCTGGCAAACACATAGCTCTCGCATATTGGTAACGCCTCTTCCGCTTTCTGTACGTGGTAGGGTGACTCAGTCGACGGCCGACTTTGGGTGATGCATGCGATGCTTAGTGAACGCCACTGGTACTGCTCGTTCTATCGCCTCCAAGACAGTTTTGGTCCACTTATTCACTCCATTCAGGTTCATAAGGGCACGGCAAGCATGTTAAAGGCTTTTTTCTTGTTGCCGGCCGACAGGTATGACCTCAGAACACGGTTGACTCCATACAGGAACTTTTCCTGCAATTCCTTCTTGATTGTTGTATGGCGAATCCCGTTCAATTGCAGGAATCCAAGATACTTGTTATCCTCGCCTTCAACCATATTCCGAATCTCCTCCTGTTCGGTGATGCAAAAACTACCGGTATTCGACACTTTACCCCGAAGAAGATTGACTGTTCGACATTTATCGATTCTAAACTCCATAATTTTAATAATATTCAATGATATAAATTAATAGAAAAACGCCTTTAGATACAATGCAATAAAATATCTGTACTATCTGAAATCTACTTCCTTGTAAACTTGAAGCAAATGAAATTTTATTATTATTATTAATCTTTTAATAAATAATTTTAATATGATAATACTAATATATAATGATAATGTGATGAAAATAATACGATGTTGTAACAATATAACTTATAAAAATTAAATACAACTGTTTGTCTCTTCAGCTGCGATGTTAGATGATTGAAACTCTAAAATGGTGAAAATTTCCAAAGTGATATAATGAAAGAAAGTTGATTACCTAGCAAAATAGCAAAAAAAAAATTAAGCAAACAATAAGCCGAAATAAATGTCACATAATTATGAATACTGCCCAATAAATCCACAAAATAGAAAAAAAAACAGAAATTCAAAAAAAGTGTCGTCGTTCGCGGGTATTGTGGGGAAAGTGTGTATTGTTTAGCAACCGTGTAAAAGTTAGAGGTCATAAGCGAGTTTATTATTCTTATTGATTCTGTTTCCTGCAACCAAGTGCAAATATCTAGAACTAGATTTTAAAGAAAAATACCACAACCGTGCCAAAGTAAATTTTGATTCGGTGTGCAGGCCTAGTTTGTAAATTAATCGGTGCAAGAAGAGTGTATTAGACACAGATATCATGTTACTACCGGAAGGTTTCCGACACGTCGGCGACGGCCGGGTTGATGTGGACGAGTGCCGACGGCAGCAGCTGCGGGTCCAGCAGGACGTGGCCATCTAGGACATCGAGGAGAGCTGGTTTGCAAAGCAACAAATAATTTATTTCTACCATATTTTGAAGACAATATCTAATATCCTGTTTTATTTTATTTTGTCTATTTTGTTTTGTTTTGTTTTTCGTTATGTTTGTCTATTTTCAGTCACATTTGAGCGGTCTATTGCTTTTGGCGGATGGTGTAGGTATGTACTTTCAGCGTATCGTTAACCAAAACGAACCCTGCTGCTAACCTTTCCCCAACTATCCAACATCCCAGTGATTTCTCGTGGAAGTGCAGAGGATTTCTCGGCTTCCTCCAAAGCGAGTATCATGTCAACACGTTCCTTCCCATTCCCTACTTGACCAGCATTCGGGCACGGCCGGCGCCGGTATTGCTTTATAATGGGTCACCAGTTTTTACACATTGAAGATGTATGTTAGTCCCAAACATCATCTGTTGGTTCTTTGTGCAAATACAGCTGATCTGGCAATAACGGAATTGCATCCGTGGGCGGTCAATCATGCTCATGCTCATGCTCAACACATCGTGGGTTAGGTGGGCTAAAACTTACGACGATGCATAAATGGGAACCTGAAAATAGTTTTAAAAATATTGTGAAGAATATACAATACAAAATGACAAACAACAATGATATTTGTACAGCCGCAATTGTAGACGCACTTGCATTATCATTGCTATGAGGAAACAAATAAATTAAAACTATTATACAACACTTGGGAATTCCATGGATGATCGGAAATTATAAACCGTATAAAGAATACTTCTATTTTTTTTTTTGTGGTAGGGGAAGATTTCAGCATGCTACCTTACCGGGGTCGCGCTTCCTACATCGCGTTGGTGGAACTGCCTCCTGCAGGTATAGCTGACGCGATACAGCCCTTTCTTACTCAGCCGCTGGATGCCAGGACAGACGCTGTTTAAGCTGCACCTCCTTTGTGGACAGACGCTCGGCACGCACCTCCTCCCAATCTAGCTGCCGTCAGAAGGACAACAGTGCCCAGGCTGCACTACCGGCTAAGTACGCAACCCTTAGCTGGCGGTCTTTGTCATCGCTTGACCCGTGGAAGGAGGTAGGAACTTGTGAGGACCAGTGCTATGTTGCGGGGACGCACGCTCCATCCCAGTTGTCTACTCACCATTTTGCAGCCCAAAGCGTGGAAGATGTACCTTCTGCAAAAATTCGGACTGCAAATTTACAGCAAAGTGTGTTGGATACTAAAAATTTCTCTGTAAACGAACTCTGTGAACTAGTTTGCAAAAACTGACGTTAACTCTAAAGATTTTAATGTATTGATTTGAAATAAAGTGATGGAATTGAAATTAATAAATGGGTCTTCAAAACATTTAAAATATTTACCTGAAGGGTGGAAGGATCAAAAATTGGTCGAACATGATTAGGTGCACACTGATTAGTTTGTTATATAAATGATAAATCTCTATTTCTTTTTGAGCTTCATCGTCTACAAAACACAGGAAAATAATTTTTCCGATTTCCAAATGTGAACTGTCGGGCTTTACGTTTCACACATTTCATCAAGTTTTGTACCGCTGTTATATCTACCTTATTTGATGCTGATTTGCCTTGAACTGTTTAACTTTTAGAGTTCTCTTGAGGTTTCCCTTTTAGATTGGCGGATCCCCGTAGACTATTGGCGGTTTATCATTCCTGATCTATTTTTCCGCAGTGGAAAGAAGCGAAGTCTGGCCATAACAGCACGGAACAACTATGTTTCTTCAAGATAGGCAATAAGCGTTTTTGCAAGCATTCCTTTACATAAATATCTTGGTTGACAGTGCCAGTTGTTATGAAACTTTCGTTTTTTGCCCACAGGTGCAAATCGCCTGCCAAACTAAGTTTTTTTTTGGGAAGTTTGACAGTTTTTGTTTTAAACTTATCTAAAACCTTTCCTTTTCCAAACAAACTCGTGTACTACTTACTCGCTCTTCCTTTGGCTGTTGAGTTTTGCTTATCATCTCTACTTGGTGCACTGTAACCTTATATTTTGGCAGTCCGGCTCGGTTCTTTGCTCTTTGCACTGTTGCATAAGACTGTCCCAATTTGTTTCCAATATCTCTGATGGAATGGTTGGTATTGCGTTTGAAAACGTGGCCACAATTCTTTCGGCCGCTGTGGCTTCCTGGTTTCGGTTTCCTCCTGATCCCGGCTTCCTGGCAGTTATCAGACATTTGTTATAACATTCGTGCTGTGTCGACCAAGTTTTGATCGTTCCATCCTTTAGTATCTTTTCTATGTACACCGTAATATCACAAAGTTTCCCACATTAAAAAAATACCTAATGTCTATCGAAAATTTCACGGAAATTGTTAGGATTGATTCTGGCACATCATTACATGGTTCCTAAACAAAGTTAAAACTTTAGAAACGTTAAAGTTGCAAGCTTCCAAGTCTCAAAAAAAGAAATGTGGAACTTATATGATAATGCCTACGAAATTTTGCCAAAAACTGCACGGAGTTTCTTTTGGCAAGATAGACTACAGCGCCATCTCTGAAGCAAAATCTGGAACTAATCTGATAATGTTAAATGACTGCATTTTATATTCCATTGCCTAAGACGACAACTCTCTAGAGCTTCGTTTGGCACGATTTGGAACAATATGATCATATCAAAACACGATTCGTTACGCAATGAGAAACTTTGCTGAAGATGCTAGCTCTCTACAATGAGTCTGGAATGTTTTATATGCATTTCTGTTAACACAGCCAAACTGGGCTGCAAAATGGTGAGTAGACAACTGGGATGGAGCGTGTGCGTCCCCGCAACATAGCACTGGTCCTCACAAGTTCCTACCTCATGCTTCCACGGGTCAAGAGATGACAAAGACCGCCAGCTAAGGGTTGCGTACTTAGCTGGTAGTGCAGCCTGGGCACTGTTGTCCTTCTGACTTCAGCTAGATTGAGGAGGTGCGTTCCGAGCGTCTGTCTACCAAGGAGGTGCAGCTCAAACAGCGTCTGTCCTGGCATCCAACGGCTTAGGAAGCAGTCCCACCAACGCGATGTATTATATCTATTTTCTATCACCTAGAATTATCTATGGGCCCATGAAAGCAAAAGTATAAATAATATTTTTTTTTCTCTCTCTGGTTTTTTTTTTTTTTGTAGATATTACTCGTTTGGACTAATAAATTACGCATTTTCTTAATTTCTTTACTCTTCCCTTTCTAATACCTTGAAACACCTACACACACAGAACATAATTTTTAGTCTATATTAAAGATAATCACATACAAAATAAAGAAAAATTACTAAAAAAATAATAAAATTTCTTCAGGAAAATAATAATTACTCATATATCTATTTTTTCTAAGAATTAAAGAATAAAAATTAAAACTCTTTATTCTGCTGATTTTATATCTATATTATAAACATAATATTTTTTGATTATATATATTTTGTTTTATTTAATTAAAATTCCAAATTCATCTACCACTATTACGAAATATAGCTAATAATCCTATATTTTATTTTAACGATTTCATCATATTATTTTATTTATAACCATATTACCTGTATTTTATTTATAACCATCACCTCATTCCAACCATGCTTATTAAAAAATATCATCTCTAAATACTAATATCAATAACATATAAATAATAAATATACTGGGTTGGGAGGGACACAGGCATTCAACTGAAATTGGACGAGTTGATTGACTCCTGAGTCTAAGGAACGAGCATTATCATTTTCTTTATCCTACCGATTCGATTGTGATGCTATTCTACTCAACAGTTTCAGAGAGTACGCGCCCTTCTTAACAAGCCATCCTGTAGAAAGCTTAATAAGTATCGAATTGGGTTATTCGAATTGTTGGATCTATCTTGGAAGAATTCTTAATTTCCCGTGGATTTCGCGTGATGTCTCTGGCGCGGGTCCCCTCCGTTTTTTGGCCCTCCGTCCGCCGAGAGGGTGAGTGCGGATCGGGGGCTGAGTTTGATTTGGTTTTTGGGGGGGGGGGCACCCCGCCCGGGGCCGGGAGGGGGGGGGGTGGCCGCTACCAC